>PVJL010013127.1:0-33671 GCA_004026885.1 Lyroderma lyra | reverse complement strand
GCAGCCACCCCATAAAAATTTCATCATCAAACTTTTAATTTTCCTTGCTCTGCTGTATTTTTCTTTTTATTCTCCAAAGAATTTATCGTCTTCAGATATACTACTCAATTTGCTTATTTTAATGTGTGTAACTTATTGTCTGTCTCATTCCTCTGGAATGTAAACTCTTCAAAGGTAATACCTTTGTGTTGTTCACTGATGTACTTTTTGGATTTAAAAACTGCCTGGCACCTAATAGGTGCTAAAACATTTATGACAATTTAAGAGCCAATTAAGAGTTGCTTAGGTATAGAAATTTTGTCATGAGAGATAAAATCAGTGTAAATTAATATTACAATTTTAATAAGTCATGTCCGTCTATGAAGCTGATATTAATCATTCTCATCTTTTCAAATATTTTAATTTTGAATAAAAGGCAGAATATTATCATAGTCTGATATTTTATTATACTGGCCTGGAGAAGCACTGTTTTTATTTTGAAATTTGTCTTAAAATTACACTGAAAAAATTGAGCAATCTCTCCTCTTCATCATAAAAACATATAATTGTCATACTCAAAAAATGTATAATAACCAATTTGGTGCTATATATACATGAATTTATACAAATAAGCTACATAATCCATAGCATTAGAATGTTAAAGCAGAATAAAAGGTAATATATACTGTCTGAGGCTAAAACACACATACTTAATCCCACTATTATTAATAAAATCAGTTTTTGTTTCTCAGTACCGTGCTAAGTAATTTACACATGCTGTTTCAATTAATTATCTCAACAACAATTCTATCTAGTAGGCAAAATTATACACATTCTGTATGTGAGAAAACAAAGGTGAGAAGAACTGAAGTCACGTGCTTCCAGTGGCACTAATGGAAGATGTCAAAGAGAGGGTTGAACTTACCGGTCCATGATCTCAAAAGCCACGTGATCCTTACCACACTGTGAGAGTCAGCTGGGCTAATTTATGTAGGAGGCTAGATTCAAATACCACTGCTTTCCAAAAACGCAAGCTCTAACACTGAAAAGAATTTAGTTCCATAGTTATATACATAGTAGCTGGTTTTGATATACATTCCAGAAACTCATGCATTCTGAACATAACTTGTGCTCAGCTTTTAAGATACCTTTGGTTGCTCTTCATTCTGAACTTTGGTTTAACTTTCATCACATGACTAAAAATGTGCAAATGTAAAAGACCAACCACAGATGTTGACTCTTCCGTGATGATGCAACACACACACATACACACACACACACACACACACACACACACACACACACACACACGCTTCCCCAAAAGGATGGAGAAATTCATGTTCTCTCTATAAATAAAAGGTTGAAATAAAAAGTAATGAAAAATACAAAGTCTAGCCACATTCACAGAGCTCTAAGGAACAAAACATTTAAATGATAGAAATCTATAATTTACTCTTACGATTATGAAATGTCACTGAGGAGGTCTATAAACAAATATACCTACAGGCTGGCAGTCTGAATCTGTTCGAATATAGTTCATGGATTTTACCTGTAGGTATTTAAATGTGAGTAATTCCTGATGCATTTTTACTCTGAAGTTAACAATGAAGAATTACATTTCAAAATAAAGCACTATCTTTTTTTCCCAGGTATCTGGGAACCATAAAATATTTCTTTAAAATTATTCTTCAAAATAAATTTTAGTGATTCTTAGCAATAAGTGAAGGGATAAATTAAAATTGAACAAGGAAAGGTAAGCTAGGTAATAGTAAGAATGAGAAATGAAAGGTTATATTGGGGGTCTATTTAATATTATTTGAAACTAGAGTAATAGGCCTCAGACTTTTTGAAATATGTGTGATTCTTAGGATTTATATTTCCTAATAATTTAAAAAATCTGATAACCATGAACTTCTACATTTTTGAAGTTTCTGTTGAGAGAATTTTCTCCAAGTATTGTTCTGATCTTTTTAAGAGCAGTTTTATTGAGATGTAGTAGTTCACATGCAATAAAATATTCCCATTTCCAGTGTAAAATTAATGGTTTTTAATATGTTCACAGAGTTGAATATCTATCACCACAATCAATTTCAGAACATTTTAATCACTCATAAAAGAAACTCTATAGCCTTTAGTTATCATATCTCCCCCTAGTCATCACAGTTCCTGCAGCCCTAAACAACTACTAATTTTCTTTCTTTCTATACGGATTGGTTGATTCTAGACATTTTATGTAATTGGAACCATATATTATGTGGCATATTATGACTAGCTTTTAACTTAGCACAATATTTTCAAGATTCATCTATGTTGAACATGTAACAGAATTCATTCTTTTTTATTGCCAAATAATATTCCATTGAATACGTTTACTACATTTCATTTATCTGTTGATCAGTTAAAGAAAATTTGGGTCATTGCCACAGTTTGCTATGACAGATAATGCTATTATGAATATCACGCACACACCATTGTATAGATATGTTTCAATCTTTCTTGAATATAGACCCCAAAGTGGTATCACTGGTCATGTAGTAACTTTATATTTAGGCTTTGCTGGAATAGACAGACTCTTTTCCTAACTGGCTGCACAATTTTACATTCCACAAGCCATGTATGAGGGTTCCAATTTGTCCACATCCTAGTCAAACCTGTTATCTGTCTTTTTTTATTATAAACATTGTAGTATGAATAACATTTTATAGTGATTTTCCTGATAAGTAATCTTTTAAGCATCTGTCATTTGCTTATTGGCCATTTGTGCATCTTCTTTGGGAAAATTTCTATTCAAATTATTTCCCCATATTTGAATTGCATTAATTGCCATTTTGTTACTGAGTTGTAAGTATTCTCTATATATTCTAGACATAACTACCTTATATGTATATAATTTGCAAATATTTTCTCCCATTCTATGGATTGTCTTCTTGCTTTGTTAAGTGGTATCAATTAAAACACAAGAGTATTTAATTTTGACGAAGCTCAATTTATTTTTTCTTTTGTCATTTGTATTTTGAGAAGACTTTGTCTACCCCTAGGTCATTAAATTTACTTTGTTTTTTTTTTGTTTTTTTGGTTTTTTTGGAGTTTTATAGTTTTAGCTCTTACATTTATGTCTATGATTCATTTTGAGTTAATTTTTGTATATAATGTGAGAGAGAAATCCAACTTAATTATTTTGCATGTAGATATCTAGATGACCCAGCACTATTTGTGGAAAGGACAGTACTTCTGCCAGTTGTCTTGGTACCCTATGTGGAAAGCAACTGATAGCTGCGAGAATTCGTTTCTGGACTCTCAAATCTATGCCTACACTTACGCCAGTACCACATTATCCTGATTAGTGTGTGTTCGTAATACATTTTGAAATAAGGAAGTATAAGTCCTCCAAATTTTTTCTCTTTGAAATGGTTTTGGGTATTCTGTTTCCTTGTATTTCCATATGAATTTTAGAGTCAGTTTGTCGGTGATTATATAGAGTATGTAGATCAGTTTGGGGAATCTGACCATGATAACAATAATAAGACTTCCAATTCATGAACCTGGGGTGTCTTTCCACTTATTTAGGTATACCTTAATTTCTTTCAACTATTTTTTTCAGTTTCAGAGTATACGTTTTGTAGGTTTTTGTTAAGTTTATTTCTAAATATTTTATTTTTATCCCATTACAAGTGAAATTGTTTTCTTACTTTAATTTCAAAATATTCATTGCTAATATACAAAAATACAATTTATTTTTCTATATTCACCTTGTATATCCAAACTTGTTAAACTTATTTAGTTTTAACAGTTTTTCCCACTCAGTGGATTCCTTCAGATTTTTCTGTATTCAAGGTAATGTCATTAGCAAAGAGAAATAATTTTACTTCTTCCTTACCAATTTGGACATTTTTTTCTTTTATTGCCTAATTCCCCTGGTTAGGACCTCTAATGTAATATTTAATAGAAGGGGCAAGAGTAGATATCCTCATCTTCTTTCTGCTCTTAGAGGAAACTTCTGTCTTTCACTATTTACTAAGTTGTTAACTGTAATATAATTACATTTTAGTGACAGGATTTTAAGTTACTTCACTGTATAAATTTTGCTCAGCAATTGTTATTTGAATTAACTTAGTCTTTTGAGAATAGTTTATTGATCTCAGTGAGCATATATATAACTAGAAAAGCCTGTTTGAATAGTTGGACCGAAAACGAAAGAGAAAATATATCTAGTTTTAAAACGACCTCAATTCTTTACCCCACCCTCTATCCAGGTCCTATCATGAAGTAACTTTGAGCTGTCCTTCCCCTCTGTCTCGGACTCAGCCCTGCAACTTGCTTTACCCAATTAAACATGAGTAAACATGATAGAAAAGGCTTGAAGTGTTTACTTAATTAGGCTTGCTTACTTTTGCTTTTCTGCAGTCATCTCAAGAATAGGGTGCAATGAGCTGATGGAGAATGAGACACATGGGGAGAGAATGGTGTTGCCCCAGCCACCAGCTGAGACCATTCTCTATCAACAACAGTAAACCAGTCCCCCAAAATGTGAAATTCAGCCAAGATCAGCAGAGTTCTTAGCCAACCCATAGCCAGCTACAGTGAGCCACAGGCATAAGCTGAGTCCAGCTAAACCCACATACTCATAAGGTTAAGTAAATATATCTTTTTTTACATGCCACTGAGGCATTTTAGATATTTGTTAAAGATAATCATTGTTGCAATAGTAATTGTTAGAAAACTCTACTATGCAGAAAGTGTTAGTATTATTTTAATAGAATGAATACATGACTGCATTTGAATAAATGTAAATATATAAATAAAAATTTCATAATTATAAACAACATAGCCATTAAATATTCTTCTAAATTTGTATGTAAACTTTGAAGTATATTAAGAATATAGTCACTTAATATATTTTATGTATTTTATTCACTACTGGCTGATAGATACCTTATCATAAAAAATGAGGAAATTACTTTTCCAGTTGTTATTTTCCTATTTATATTAATCTAAATTTGTTGCATTTATTTGCAAGCCAAGTGTTCTTTGTTAGCTAGTCTTATTTCCTCTTTCATTTTTATTTTTAGTGGGAGAGTTGCTTACTAACCAGTCTTTTATGATAATTTCTTTTCTTTAATTGTTTATTTTCATTTATCTTTTGGTATTCTAAGTTCTAAGGTTTTTCACATTCAAGAATGTCCGATATTGCCTTTATGTCTGAAATATAATTTAACTAAATCTAATATTTGTAGTAATATATCCTTCCACTCAAGACATGAGCTATTGCTCTCTTGACTTTGAATAATTTTTCACATAGGTCAGTAAAAAAAAAAAATTCCACCTATAAGTTGCTTAGTTTTTCTACCTAGGATTCTAAAACGTTCTTTATGACTTAATTTTAATTAATTGGCTGGAAAATACATCAGTTTCTGTACCAATTTTTCCTAGAGCATTAGGTAATTTTTTGTTCTTCAGATTCAATCATTTCAAGTAAATTTATTCATGTATATCTTTGAACATTTTTAAATATTTATATGCTATGTTTTTCATATTAGGCTCACCAATTAAAATCCTGTTTCCATGTCCTTGCCTCTGCCCTAACTATCTACTAAGTACTCTCTGATCGACTTAATGTCTGTGTTTTTCTCCTGTATTCCCCATAATTCCTTTCATTTGGTAATTTAGTCTTAACCATTTTGGTTTTCATTTTATTTATTAAGAAACGGTCTTGGGAGTTCCCTGGTGGTGTAGTGGCTAAGGCTTCAGCGCTGTCAACGCTGCGCCCTGGGTTCGATTCCCAGCCAGGAAACTACCCACATAAAAAACAAACAAACAAACAAACAAAAAAACCTAACAACAACAACAACAAAAAAGAAACGGTCTTGTTCTTGTTTTATTATGACAACTTTTTAATATTTATCTTAATTTCATGGTGACTTTATCTTTGAGATGGAATTTGAACTCATATTCTTATTATTTCTCTGAATCATTACACACTCTTGCAGGATGTGCTGCTCCCTGGTTAGTTATTCTTGAGACAGAAGTATTCATTGTATTGAACATTTTATTATTCTCTCTTCTTAGAAAAATTTTTGCTATAGTATATTTGAAAAATTGTCAAGTGGGGATTTTGTTTTGTTTTGTTCTTACCTTCTCAATGCTTAAGGCTAGCAGCTTGGTCCAGAAATTCTACTTACATAGTTTGGTAAATTCTTGTTAATATATTTATACTCTTTACTATTTTTATCTTGGTTATCGTTGGCAAAGGTGTCTGAAATTTTTTTATTATTTCAAAAAAAAGTAGCTTTTGAGTCATTGGTTTTCTGTATTGCTTACTTGTCTTAAATTTCATGCTTTCTGCTGTAATTTTTATTATTTTTGTCTGCCTTCTTTAGACTTATATTGCTCTACTTTCTCTATTTTGAAAACATGAAAGCTCAGATTATAAATATTAGATTTTTTTCTTTCCTAAAACACATATTTTAATGCAATAATGCTTTCCTTGCATACCACAAATTTTGACAAGTGTATTTTCATTCTTAGTTACGTCTGAATTTAAATTTCTCTTGAAGTTCCTTTTTTGACCCATGGGTAATTTAGAAGTAGGTTTTATTAATATTTAAATATTTTGGGGCTGTTCTCAGCTATTTTCTGTTATTTATTTCTAATTTAATTCCGTTATGGTCTGAGAACATACTCGGTCTCCGGATGGCTTTGAATGTGGCACAACACAAATTCTTAAAATATTATGAGATTTTTTTTGTGACCATTTTTTAGCTTATCAGCAATTGTTAGTGTTAATGTATGTGTTACCCAAGACAATTCTTCTTCCAGTGTGGCCCAGGGAAGCCAAAAGGATGGACACCACTACACATAATATCTAGTCTTGTTATAATGTCTTTTGTGGTATAGAATATGGTCCATTTTGGTGAATGTTCTATATGAGCCTGAGAAAAATATATATTCTGCTGCTGTCCTCTATAAATATCAATTACAAACAGTTGATTAATTGGGTATTTATTTCAACTCTATCCTTACTAATTTTCTGCCTGCAAGGTTTGTCAATTACTAATAGAAGAATGTTAAAGTGTCAGAGTATAAAAGCAGATTTGTTTGTATTACCTTGAAGTTCTACCAGTTCTGGTCTCATGTATTTTGACACCCTGTTATTAGGTGCATACATGCTAAAGATTATTGTGCTTTCTTGAGGAACTGATACTTTTATCATTATATAATACCTCTCTTCATTCTTCATAGGTTTTCTTGTACTGAAGTCTGATTTTTCTGAAATTGATACAGTTAGTTCAGCTTTCTTTTGATAAGTGTTAAGTAAGGATATGTTTTAACATCCCTTCATTTTTAATTTGTCTCTATCTTTATATTTAAAGTGGCCTTCTTCTAGACAACATGTAGTTGAATCTTGTTATTCAATTCACTCTGGTAGTCTGGGTATTAAGATGATCCACACTAAAAGTGATTATTGACATAGTTGGTTTAATATCTGTAATATTTTAATTATTTTCTATTTCTTGTCCTTGTTCTTTATTTTTTCTTACCTATTTTTCTGCCTTTACCTACTTTAATTGACTATTTTATACAATTCCATTTTCTCTCCTCTTATATAGCATACTGAGTATACTTCCTTTTATATTTTTAGTAGTTGTCCTAGAGATTTCTGTATACACTTATGACAAACCTAAGAATGTAATCCCATTTACAAATAATACTATACTACTTCACTGCAGTGCAGGTACTTTATTACAGTGTATTCACAATTACTCCTTCCCATCACTTATAACATTGCTGTCACTCATTTCACTTAACACTAACTATATCATTGCTATTATGACTTTAAGCTAACTGTTGTCTGTCAGAATAATTAACCATAACAAACTAAAGATTTTACATTCCCTTCATTTATACCTTTTAGAACACATTTGCTGTCTTTACTTTCATAGATCTGAGTTGCTGACCAATATCATTTTCCTTTTCTCTGAAGAACTTCTTTTGAAACTGTCTGCAAGGCAGGTTTATTGACAACAAGCTTCCTCAATTTTTGTTTGGCTAAAAAAGACTTTATATTTTCTTTATTTTTAAAGGATAATTTACTGAATACCAAACTCTAGACAGAGGTAGGAAGGGAAAAGCTAAGGTTCCTAAGCTAAGAGTACAACTTTTGTGAACCAGAGTTTTGTCTGCTGAGATTCTATTAAATATGCTCTACCAAGAATAACTCTATTCCCTGGGGATATTTTGTCTTCAACTTGAAAACCACTTAGTGTTAAACCTCTGGAATATGTGTGTGTGTGTGTGTGTGTGTGTGTGTGTGTGTGTGTGTGCTTCCTTAACTCTGTAGATATCCCCAGTGCCACCTATCTTAGAGTGGAGACAAGTTTAGAATACAAACCACAATTTTATGCTTCTTTATTTTTTAAATAATTTTTCCTTTTATTTTTCTCTGTCTCCCATTCTTTCTCTCTAATTTATAGTCTGAAGTCATTATATTTTGTTTATTTACTTCCTTCTATTGGTATTTTCTTTCTGATTTTTAAATTTTTTTGTTAATTAATTATTTATCAGAATTGGGATATTATGTGTCTACTATCATGGTGATTTCTACCTGAAAGTTTGAAGCAAAGATTGAAAGTAGAATATTTTGGCAAGGATTTGCAAAAATGTTTATAATTTTTGTTTTAACACAGGAAACAAACAAAAATAAAAAGATTTTTTTCTCCAAGTAAAAGACAACCTAGTAGGAAGTATTCAGTGGTGGAATCTTTAACAAGCAGTCAGTAGATACAGGGCTCATTCTGGTTGTGCCACTGTCCCTGCCATCATTTGACTTTAGACAGAAACATCTATATTCTTCAAATCTCATTTAAGCATCTGTTATATTCCTCACATTTTATCACTAAGGATTTATTTATGAGTAAAACAAATCTTTACCCTCGAGGAGCTTGCAATCCAAAGACATACACGTACATCCCCATGAAATAGAAATTAAAATACAAAGTTTCACTGGTTATTAATCTGCTTTGAGTTCATTTTCTCATTTTAAGATGAAAGACTTACCTAAATGACTGAATGGAATATACCTTTAGCTCCAATATTCTTTGATTCTCAAGGACAAACATCATAAACTAACAAGGTATGGGGGGAGAAAGGGTTTTATCATGGAGAACTCATGTATAGAAAGAAAACTAGGTTTGTAGTTAAAAGACTCTAAAAGAAATGGGAAGCCCATCACCATATTATACATCCATACTTTCTGAAAAATGTTAAGTTCTGAAGTTACTAAATAGGACAGTAGAAAATCGATGTCCTCAGACTTTCTACCAAGTGGTTTCTTGGCAACGTGGATGAAGCAGCTTTTCCTTGTTTCATCCACGTTATACATTTTCAGTTTCAAATTTACTAACTCTGATACTGTGTTTCATAATCTGCAATCATTGAGAGAAAATATTATCGTGGCTTAACATGACAGGTAGACAAATGGTGAAAGGGATTTTATTAAATCTCCTTCTAATTCAGGGACAATAGAGCACATTGAAAAATCAATGTTTCTGTTGCCAAATTTTCTTGTGCCAGGATGGCTGAGCATTAAACTCCAAGAGGTGAGAGTGTAGGGAATTTGACTGGGGCTCCATCTCTTCCCTGTGTCAAAGATTCAGTTAGAAAAACAAAGGATGTATTAAGAGTATTAAACACACAGCAAGAATACCAGGAAGCTATTCCAACCTTACTTTTGAAGTTTCTTCACCTTCAAATGATTTATTTATTCCACACACAGTTCACTAGAACTTCACTTAAAGATGTAGAGAAATAGCAAATAACAGAATCTTTCATCTGCAACCAGAAAAATTCCAAGCCTTTTAAGAAGATATTCAAAAAGAATAACGAATTAGCTACATAGGTCTTGCTAGCCTGTATCTCAGGTCCTACTCATGTAAGTTAAACAAACAAAAAGATGCTTTTCTACAAAACCTAATTACCAACTTAGTCTTTTTTACAGGAAAAAAAGTTATTCTTGTAAAACAAGAACAAGGACAAAAATAGTTTATATATACATTTTACTTACTGTAATATTGCTAGCAGAAGACTGGTAATAACTCAGAAGTCAACCAAAAGAAAAATTGCTAAATTATGGTATAGTCATACAATGAAATTCTATGCACCTGATTAAAAAGGAAGGTTGAACACTGTTTCTTTCTCTCTTTCTCTCTCTCTCTCTCTCTCTCTCTCTCTCTGTCTCTCTCTCTGTCTCTCTCACTCTGTGTGTGTGTGTGGGGGGGGGTCAAGGCAGCTTTTCAGTTTGAATTTAAAGAATGTCTAAGACATCTGCTATTGTGAGCCAAGAAAACCGTTTTATAGATGTCCTAAAGTAAAACAAGCAAACCAACCCCCACTATGACCACTGAACTTTGGACCAATATCTAAGTTTCTCATTAGGTTGTCCATCTCCTCGATGCCAGCTAGGTCTTTGTTTCAAACTTGCCTTCAGAGTGACCTAGAGCACCACGGTAAGCATAGAAGTGATGTTCAGAGCTTCAGGAAACAACATTTCATCTGAGTGTGTCTCTGAAAATAAAATAGATTTAGATCTGATGCATTGTTGGGAGTTCCCAAGTAGACCCAGCTGACTATGAAAACCCTGAGACTGGCCCTTAACTGCTTCAAACCCCTGCCAAACCACCAGTACCATCATCAAAGCTAATGTTGATTGCATTCTTACTTTATAATTCATTTATTTTGCATAATAAACCTACAAGGTCAGTGCTGTTACTGTCTTCATTTTAAAGGTAAGATTTCAGTAGAGTAAATGACTTATTCAGGATTACACACCCAACAAGATATTGAGGTAGAACTGAAATACAGGCAGTCTGACTCTAGAGACTTTATTTTTGTTCACTATCCTAATGCTGTCTGAGGCTCAATTTTATTCCAGATTGCTGCAAACACTATTCAAAGGTGCTGTGGTTTAAAGAAAATGAAGCACATATTCCCCAGGTTGTCACCCTGGCTAGTGTGGCAATGCAGCAAAATGATACAGGAGTCTGGTTTGAAAATATCTGTCACACTAGGTAGGATTATTTGGCTTACATTCATAGTTTGTTGTTGTTGTTGTCGTCGTTAGGGCACTTTGCAAAGTTTCACTAAAACATCATTAAATGATTCCACATATGGTCATACTCACACTCTTTTATACTCTGGACACCTAACAACAAACGCACCCATCTGCAAACATTCAAAAAATCTTCCTGATTGCTTTTGCTAAATTCTACCCACTAGCCGAATAATTCATGCTGTCCTTGACTTTCTCCTAAGACTCAAACCTGTGTTGGTCTAAAGGTGGCCACCCCACGTGGGCCAAAATACACGCAAGCTTCCTTCATTTTCCTAAATGCAAGTAACAGTTTCTTCTATATTTTTATCATGACATTTATTATTCATTATCTTCTTCATCTAAGAGCTATTTTATTTCTTCTTTATCTCTTTCCTCCAGCTGTAAGTCATGTTTTTCATACCAAATTCAATCATCTGTGCTCCACAGTACCTTGCCCATAGTAAAAATTCAATGAACATTTCATTTTTAAATAAATGAATGAAGAAGATATAGGCCGTGTTGAGGTGCCATAATACAGGGCAATGTCAGCAAATTTTGAGGAAGATACTAGTAGAAGGAAACATTCATGAAGCAATTGGATAACTTGTCATTGCCTGCATAAAGCAAGTGCAGTTACTCAGAAAATGTGATGTTCATTCTCCAGCAACTTTGCCAAATGCGTAAGAAACTCCTCTCACAGGTCTTTGTGGAGATCCAGCTATGACATTCCATTCTGATGATGGTACATGGAGAAGTGACAAATAAGACAGAAAATAAAATAAAATCGACATGGAGTATTTAGGGTGAAAGAGCTGCCTTCACACGTGGGTGTGTTGTGGAGGTTTCACAAAGAAACTAAGACTGAGTGATGAGATTCCTCCATTCTATTTCAGTCCTCAGTGGCCAGGCTTTCTCTCCGGATCAAAGGCATATGTAAGTCCCACGTAAGTGGGGCATGTGGTGGACTAATTTACGTGACTGACTTGAGGGTCTGCACAACACTCTGCTCCTTCGTAGGATTCCTTCATAGTTGTGGGAGGTGCCTACTGGGCTATCATTTAGGACATAAACTTCTCAGGGTTTAATTATCTCCCTCTGGTATCTGAATTGTAGCCTCCTTTTTCTGGGCACCTGTATACCTATGCTTTCTGAGATGCATATAATAGAAGGGCATTTTTTTTTTTTTACCAAAGACTGCTTAATGGCTTTCAAATCACAGCAAGCACATGAGTGATGTGTATCAGTGTCATCACAGTGTTGGAAAAGTGAGCTACAACATTCCTGTTGCCCTAAGAGAACACTTCTGTATCTTTTCCTTTTCATTAACAATGTCACTGTTAGACTCAAGTCTATTTTTATGACACTCTTAATTTTTTATTCTGAATTTCATCTCCTCTTATTCCTTCATGCATTTCTCCAGGACTGAAATGAATTATTATTCTTTATTTGCTAAGAAACTTCCTTTTTCTCCTTCAGAGAGCCTTTAGAATCTCCTTTCTTAAGCTTTCCCAATTAAATATAAACTAGCAATTTCTCTTTTCTTTATTGTCCTAGCCAACAATTCCCATATTGCAAATATACGTGTAAATCTTTTCTACTCTAATTTGTGCCATTGCTGTGATGGTTCTATTTCTATTTTAACTGGACAAGAGATTATTAAAAAGTTTAAATATGCAAAATTTTTGCAATAAATTCTTAACACCATTTTGGTTGGACTCTCTATGTTGGCTCTCTCAAACTCTCTTATATCTTTTCTCTTTTTGGGAAAATTGAAAAGTTAAAAGCTAACTTTCCAGACTCTTCTGATGCTAAGATTCTAGACTGATGTGCTCACGAGAAATTTGGAAGGCAGGAGTGAGCAGAGTTCATCTTCTTGAAAGTTTTGCATGGTGCTGCTAGAGATAGGCTGACCAGATGCACCGTTTTAAATGAGACAGAAAACAATGGCACTGTCCCATTTCAAATGGTCCGTAGGGTCAGCCTTGTCTCACTGAGCTAAATTCAAGGTGACAGTAGGCTGCCCCTGTGCGTCATTTGAAATGGGACAGTACCGTTGTTTTCTTTCTCATTTAAAATGGGACATCTGGTCAGCCTAGCTAGGAAGCAAGTTTATGAAAACATGAAGTTTCTCTAGGAGCCAGCCAGGGTTCATTATGTGGACTCTTGGACGTTAAGTGACAATGATGGCAGAGGAGCATGTTTTAGTTTCTTATTTCCAACAAAGCTACATTGTGGTGGCCCCTGAGAAAGTAGTTCTATTTTCTGTTCTGTGTTGTTTCTGTATAATTCCAAAAGGTTAAATCCAGACCTACTCCTTAGGCCTTCTAAAGAACTTGTAAACATCTAACTCACTGTCTTAATGGACTTTCTGCTTAAAATACTTGGAGTTGTTTTTGGTTCCTGAACTGTACCTGACTGATACGTCCTCTCCCCACCCCCAAGCTTATGCAGAAAATACACTAGCAAGGGACCTCCAGATCAATCTCTCCTGGAGTCCTCCACCAGTCTTGGCAATCTCAGCTCTCCCCACTCTTAGCAGCTAGTATGTTCT
Organism: Lyroderma lyra; assembly: GCA_004026885.1. Lineage (NCBI taxonomy): Eukaryota > Metazoa > Chordata > Mammalia > Chiroptera > Megadermatidae > Lyroderma > Lyroderma lyra. The sequence goes on along the minus strand of PVJL010013127.1, from coordinate 20,055 downwards.
CATTGCACCGTCCAGAACTTACCACGCCCTTCCCCATTTCTGTGCTTTGGATATGCCACTTACGGATGAATCACCCTCTTTCTCCCCTCTTGCCTGATCCCTTTCTTGTATTCCAAGCTTAAATGTCCTCTTCAGCTTCCTTAAACCTTTAGGGCAAAGCTAGCTCCAGACTTGCACCTGGTATACATTCTATCACTGAACTTATCACACCACGTGGCAGGTCCGCATCAGACTTCTAGCTCCTCTTGCAGACTCAGGTCTTTCAGAGCGGGCCCCTTGTACACCATTTGTACTCAAACATCTAAAAAATTAATAACAACTACTTAGTAAAATTTGGAGTGAGAAAATGGAAATTATTTATGGTGGCTCATTGACTTTATATAATTTCTGCCTTTATAGTTGATATTCTTTGCAGCTGCGTGTTAATCACAGTGGTGCCCTGGATGGTAGTGTTGTCCAGCAGCGAATGAAGTAAAGCGTTAAAACTTCCCAACCTCATAAACAGTAGTTATGCACGTTTTATGGCTGTTTTATGCTGATTTCCCCCACTCCAGGCATATACATTTGAATATGGTCTGATTTGTAGCATAAATTCTCAGAGGGGAGAAATTTAATCTGTTTAGCATTTTTGATATTGCATGAATCCTTCAAAAATATAATTGGAAGATAATTTAAGTACTCAGGCTAAGAGGGACCTTCTCAACAGGGACTTTTCCAGTCTGCTTGAACAGACAAGAATTTATATTTGTTGCTTCATGTGTATGAAGAACGGGCAGTCGAAATTGTTTCCCATTACAAGGGACAGACTTACACCACACGACTGTTATACTGCCTCTGAAAAACTAGTATATCTTTTTATTGAGATTTATATTTAAGTGAGGCATAGAAATTTTACGACAGGACTTCTGTTAAGACTGAAATGTGCACCTAAATTTCTGTATAATCTTTTACTTCTACTAACTTTCTCATTCTATCTGATCATTTTTCTTCAAAACACAAAATACACATTTACAAGAATAACAAAACAAGAAACATATAAAAGTTTATTTGTCTTTGCTTAATAGAATTTGAGAGAATTTTCTGACAGTATGTACTTTTCACATTAAAAAAAATATGAATTTCTTGACTATTTATTTTTATTAGAAAAGATGCTATTCCAAAGAAACATTAAAGTAATATTTTAAAAGTGAAAATTGTAACAGCCATTTCATGCTTTTATGTTTTCTTTATATTACGGCCAAAGTCAAAAGTCAGTAATGAATGCAAAATATTTATTAGGAATGAAAGTATAAAATAGAGCCATAATAGAATACTGACAGATTTTATATTGTTTTTATAACCATTGCTAAGCTCCCTGAAGAAATATTTATTCCTTCAAGAAAAAGATACAGACCAAATGTGTTTTTGTAAATGTGTTGTTTACACATGAAGCACATTCCAAGCTGCATTTATGAACTAGAACCTCTACATCTTTGAGAATAAAAATTGAAATTTGTCCAGTTATTGGACAATATGGACAGTGTGAGTATTAGCATGCCCAAGGAATTTTTGTTCAGTTATGCTAGCTAAATATCTATTAATGTTGGGCTCTGTTTTAGAAAACAGTTCTATTCTATGGTTTTAATAGTAAATAAATTGAAAATAGTCTTTTAAATATATGTATTAAAATGTGAACATTTAAGTGGTTCATTAGTATTGCAGCTACTTTGAAGTACTAAGATGTACACCCACACAAAATGCAGTCTGGATGTCAAGAATGATGACATCACACACATCAAGAGGATAGCAAAGGTTTATTTCTTACATAATGAGACATTTTGGGGGAGAGTAGAGAGAACTCATAAGTAGGCCCAAAAATGGTTTGAAGGAGCAAGAAAGGAGCCAGGCCTGGTGTTTTTACGGTGGTTAAAGGGTGGGGCTGGGGTGAAAATTGCCTCATGTGGCGTGAACTTCATTGATGCCAAAAACGAGAGCACCTGGGCATTCTTATCAGCTGGCATAGATGTGGAACACAAAGGGAAGAGATACCATTTAGTCTTAAAAGCTGTCAGCAATCAGATACCAAAAATCAAGTCAGAATCTTTAATACAATCAGGCTTGGATTTTTTCCATTCACTTGATATTGAGCTTCCTTGGGAAGTTAACAATGGTTTGTGTCATACAACGTGACCAGCATAGCAGAATGAAGAAGAGCCTTGGATGTAGATGTGCTGAGCTCACATTCTAACATTGTTGCTTGTTTTCTTTTCACAAGGCTATAATGAGGAATGAATGAGAATAAATGAATGCAAAATGTCTGGTGAACAATAGATGGTTAATAACAGTCACTCACTGTATTTGGCTTGAGGTTTTCTTAAACATTGAATCCTTTGGCATCTATGGAAAAGTTGGATGCCAGAGCTACAGAGCCAATAAGTGTAAAATTTAACTCTTGCAAAATGTAAATGCAGCTGGACACTCATGAAGATGGCAAGGACAGATTTTAATGAGTAATAATTATTATAATAAGGAAAAGAGTGCAGTGTGAATTAAACTCAAACTTCAATTTGTAAAGAGGTGATTGGGAGTTTTAAAAGGAAAATGAAGTACTAAGGAGGGGAATAATCAGAGCCTTGAGCCAAGTCAGGGAAGTAAAAAATTACAAAAAGCAGGGAGGGGAGATTGCTCCGTGAGAAACACATGTGGGTTTGCTAAGTGGCACTTGTGGAAGTTAGCCTCCTACTGTCCCACGGAGACTGGGACACAGGGGCCCCATCTTCAAGTGCTGGCCGGAACAAACAGTGAATTCTTTAGGTGACTTTGAGTTTTCTCAGGCCGTCACTTTGAAGGAGGGCTTAGAGTCAGTCATCTTAGTGATGTGGCCTTGGGCTCTTAGAGATAATGTTAGTGTTTTGTTCAAGTTGTTACAGAACAAGGCTGAGAGCTAGTCAAGAAAGAGGGTTTAGAGGAGACTGGTTAGCTGGAGTCTGATAAAAAATAAAAATCCTTGTCACCTTCAAAGGGAGTATTAGAGAAATTGTTATTGGGATTTTTTTAAATTAAAATTTTAAAATGCTAAAATTGTTTGCTAACATAAATTTGAAAATTCTTAGACATGTTTAGAGGTAAAAATCTCAGGATATGGAATCAGGCACATCAAATATAAAGATTCTTAAAAATATATGTTTTAGTTTTCTTTGGAGAAGAGTTTACAAAAGCAATTAAAATATTTTATTTTGAAATAATTACAGATTCACAGAAAGCTGCAAAGAAATGTACAGGAGGTCCCTCGAACTCTCTCACTCAGTCTCCCATAGTGGTGACGTCTGACATAATTATATGTCAGGACAAGTATAAAATGATCAAAACCAGAAAATTGGCGTTGTTTTAGTTCACCGAGTTTATTCTGATTTCATAAGATCTATTTTTACATTGGGAAGTCAGGATTCTAATTCTACAGTGATATGCTACATCTAAATTGTGGAAAAGAAAGACTCATTGGTCATGCCAAGCTTAGGCAAGGACCCATGACTTGAGTTGTATTATTTCCAGTGATTGCAATTCTGCCATTACTATATGTCAGAATCAACCCTTTCACCCTTTTTTCTTGTTTTGCTTTAATTTTTATTTTAACATAATTTTAATGTCATGCCAAAGTTGCAAGAACTGTATAAAGAATTTCCATACAGCATTCATCAGGATTCCTCAAATATTATCATTTTGCCATATTTGCTTTATCTATCACACACACACACACACACACACACACACACACATTTTATCTGTTTTCTCCTAAATATTTTAGTATTTATTTCAAAGCAAGAACATTTTTTTCTTGCCACAGTACAATTGTCAAAATTGACATTAACATTGACACAATGCTATTACATACTCTACAGGCGTTATTCAGATTTTGCAAATTTTCCCAAGACTGTCTTCATAGCAAATGCATCCGACTGATGTTTCCTTAGTCTCTAACCTGGACCGGTCCTCATTGTTCCTTTGTCTTCCACAGCGTTGACATTTTCAAAGAGTACAGACTTGTTATTTTGTAGAATAGGTGTCAGTTTAGGTTTGTCTTCTATTTCACCATGATTAAATTCAGATTATGCGTTTTTAGCTAAAAATACCACATAAGTAATATTGTGTTCTTCTCAGTGCTTCACATCAGGAGGTCAAAGTTTATTTGTCTATTATTGGTTATATTAACTTTGGTCACTTGAATAAGGTTTCTTAGATAGCTATCCAGTGTAATTATTTATCTATTCATATTTATTAAGCTTGTGAGAATGTAACCTTGTTTTCCCTCCTGTTCCTTTGAGAGTCAACTCAAATATTGTTTCTTCTACATTACATACTTCTCACTGTATACCTGTATTGCTAAGAAGTTAACTTCATTATCGTGTTCATTATATTGAAAAGTAACTTTTTCCTTATAGTACCTAGCAAATTAAGAATGTCTGTCATCAGGGACTTGATCTTACTCATTATTATATATTCTAGAGAAATAGCAGGTCTCAATAACTATTAATTGAATAAGGAAGTAAATGAACAAATGAATTCCAAGAGGCAGAAATAAGAGATATTATTTTCTCCATTTTATATAGAAGACTATTTAGTCAGCACAGCATGATTAAATGATGACAGAAAGATCTTAACACAGCTGTTCATTATGTAACAATAAATATTATTAACCTCATTTTCTTTGAGTTTAAGAGGCTTCTTTAATGTACTGCATCCCAAGAACAGAGAAGGCAAAACACTTCTTTATATCTAGGTTTGCAATCCTAGATGGATTAGAAAATATTTCATGACTGCTGATAATACATAGGATACTGGTTAGTTAGTGCCACAATGAGGCCACAAAGCAAATCACCTACAACTTGGCCTAAAACAGCTATCAGTCATCTCTCACACTTATTTATGGGTTATCTGGGAATTAACTGATCTGGACTGAGCTCAGATGGGCTGGCTCCAAGCTTCAGGTTGGATCCAGTTATGTCTCACGTGTCTTTCATTCTCCTTGGAGCAGCAGGCTACCCAAGATAAACACGCGATGCCTCTTAAGGTGACAGGCAGAAGCAGCACACTAACTAACTTCTGTCTACTGACACTGGCCAAAGCAAATCCTGAGGACAAGCCCAGGGGTAGGCAAATGCCTCTAGTCAAATGGCAAAAGGTGTGGATTTAAAAAGGGCAAAGAATTAAGAAGAGTCATGAGAACAATAATTCATTTACCACAGAAATACAAATATAGGAATAGATATATACAGAGTTCAAATTGAGGAGGGGCACAGCAAGATTGCAAATCACAGACGCGATCTTCTGAGTGCCTGGGTGCAAGCATGTGCATCTGCTTAGCATGTAAAAGCTTTGTGGCTATTTGCCCTGTGTTCTAGCCAAGCCCCTAGTCTCCTGTAGATCCAAAAGGCCTGTCTACCCTAGTGACTACGTATGTGTACAACTTAAGGCATTTAAACATTTTGATGTTCACCATATGCCCAGCCTAATTCACACAGTTGCTGTGAGAATAAAAAGTCACACAAGAGAAAAACTTGTGAAAAGTTCCAGTATTATACTAATGTTTTACCATTCGTACTACTCTGTGGCTGTTAGAGTCAGATTATAAATTGCTCCCCGGAAATCGTGATGATCCCCATGGCAGGAGCACTAGAAATTACTCCCTGAGCAAAGTCACATCAAGGTTATATTAGCTTGTATTGGAATAATTAATTCCAATTAATTGTTAACTAATAATTAGTATAATTAATTTATTATAAAATGCACTAATTCTTCCATTTTTATAATGCCAAGACGCAACACTAGAAAACGTTCTGCACATCAGGTAATTTTTCAGCAATTAAAAAAAAGGAAGAGAGAAATGTGGAGAAAATTCAGAAGCAAAGTATTCTTTCCTATAGTTCCAGTTTTCAACTTAAATTTAGAGCTGAATTTTTAAAATATTTGCTGAGTGCCATTTGGAAAAGTAATTCTATCTCCAAACACAATGCAATCAAGTAAAAGGAGTAATGAATTTGAGGAAAGTTCACTAAAGTTTTCTACCTGCAAAGAGCAGATAAAAAAAAATTCTTTTCCTCACATGTGTTCGGGGTCCTTCCACTATCCAAGCCATTACTCAGAAGTCATTGGCTTCACGATTCGATGGGCGTGTTTGGCAACATAAAGCAAACGGTTAAGTCTTTCATATGAGAATGAGAAGTAATTGCCTTGCTTTGTCATCTAGTCATGACCAGTCTTTACATCAAAACAAAAAAATGCAACCAAACAATCATTGTTCAAGTTCCTGTTACCAGAAAAAAATTCTTAGTTTTAAACAGAGAAAAGTATAAATAATTTACTGCAATAGATTTTTTTAAAAAAGTACATGCATAAGAGCAAAAGAGATGCTTTTATAGATCATAAACTCAAGAAAGGCACATACAATTTCCATAAATCTCATTTACTCCTGAATAAAAGAGTGGCCATTCATAGCCTTCAAATTAAAAATGTGCTTTCTCCAGAGCCAACATTCTATTCTGTGTATTGTCAACCATTTTCCTTTCTTTTATTTTTTCAGGTGGAATGACTGTGTCAAAGACAATAGATTCAGAGTTTCTAGGCAGCTTCTATGAATAAATTGGTCACTGGTAGAACTAAATGTGCCTAAATTTGATTTTCACGGACACTGTTTTTGGAGTCGTTTTCTTAATTCACCTCTCATTCTCAAACTTAAATGTTTTCAACAGGTACCATAGTATATATTCAAAATTGGCTTGAAACATTCTCCCAGTTCACATTTTGGTGATTTGCACTCTGCAACAAACACATCTCATACAGATATAATTGCAGATATAATGCCTACAGCACGGGAAGCATGCCAGGCCTTCCCTATGATATTTTAAACTTCCTGCTTTTCCGAAAGCCAACGTTAATACCGATCGTTTTAAGCATATAGTATAGTTCTCCTCGATAGCTAACTAAATCTCTGGGGAAAATGCAGAACACATAACATTCCTGCTTCTCATTTGTAGAAAATAAAATACCTGAGCTTCTAGAACTATACCTTAGATCTCAGGAAGTTTTTTCTTTCTTGGTCCTTTTAAGTTTTGGGTCATTTGCAGTGTGGGCTTCCCAGATGACAGGCTCTGCAGGAATGACAAGAATGTCAGGAGGCTGTAAGAACTAAGCTTTGCCTTGAGACTTTGTGCCCACCTTTCCCTCCTTCCTTTCTTTTTCCCTTCTTCCCTCCCTCCCTGTTTTCTTTGGTTTTCCCTTTTCCTCCAAATTTAATTATGAGATCTATTGACCAAACAACAGGTTGGTTACGTTCCTTAGTAAATTTATATTTTGCTTATAAAAAGATTTCAATTTGTTATTGTAGAATAAGTGAGAGACAGAATCTTGAGAGTTCATTCTGAGTCATCTTCCAGGCCCGTATTACAGGGTTGCCTGGGTCTGCTCGCATTGCCTTTTCCGCGTATCACCTTGCCCGGCACTCACTATGTGTTTGATGGAATAATTCTCACAAAGTAAATCTACATCTATTGTGGATTGTACATAGTCATGTTCTCTGATATTATAATGATGCTGCAAAATGTAAACACAGATTGACTCTTTTTTTATTGTGGTATAAAACACATATAAAATTCACCATCTTAATCATTTTAAGTGTATATGGTTCAGTGTTAAATATATTCACATTATTGTGAAACAGATCTATAGAACTTTTCATTTTGCAAATGTGAAACTTTATACCCATGAAACAATTTCTCTTTTTCATCTCCCTGCATCTTCTGGTAGCCACCATGCTAATTTTCTGTTTCTGTGAATCTGATTACTTTAAATACCTCACTTGGAATTATACAATAGTTGTCTTTTTGTGACTGTCTTATTTCACTTAGCATAATATCCTCAGGGTTTATCTATATTGTACAATGTATCCAAATGTTCTTCCTTTTTAAGGCTGAATAATATCCCATCGTGTGTGTGTGTGTGTGTGTGTGTGTGTGTGTGTGTGTACGTTTTGTTTATCCATTCCTCCTTTGATGGACGTTGGAATTGCTTCCACTTCCTGTCTATTGTGAATAACACTGCAATGAACGTGGGTGTACCTAGATGGACTATATCTTGCAAGGGACAGAACTGTATGCTAGAAACTTCAAAATGTTGAGTCATCTGAATTAAATCCAGCGGGTATTGTCTCAGGTTCTGCAATACACACAAGAGAAATATTTTGGATTAAAATACTCTGCCCTACAATTTATAATAAAGAGTAACAGATATAATTAGATTAAAACTTATAAATTAACGATTAAAAGCTGATCTTCACTTTTTGGACTCACTCCACTTAGAGGAGGGTCTCCTTATTCTTGGTAGCTTCCTGATAATAACTCTTGATCCTAGAAGTGTCAAGAGTCATTTTTGGAGCATAGTTCTTTGTTGTGGTTCCTGAATCATCATTAAAAATTCTTCTTCTAATTATATCTGTGGCCAGTGGCAGTGACCTCACTTAAGGAGCTCACAATAAAATAACAAAATGCTGACCTAAATATTATTTAAGGAAAGGTTTATGCCTGCTTTGGCAATCTCATGATGTATTCACATAGTGGTTATTCTACGGACCACACCTTATTGCAATGATCCCCCCTTTAGAATAATGAGCTCCTGGGAGCAGACTCTGTGCTTTATTCATCTGGGTATCCCACATGTAATATCAGTGCTATTTGGCCACAGGTTGTACTAATAACGACAAGATACAAAATGTGAAAACATGTCAAAACCATTGAAGATTTTAAAGGGTAAGAGTCTATACCATATTTAATTATTTATTGGCAGCAAACCTCTTATGAGAAGGTTCTGCTATATTACAATCTAGTCAGAAAATATCAGGAGATTCCACGATAAATGACTTTGTCTTCATAAGACCAAGGAAGCAAATTCTTGACACTAATTAAGAGAAAAGTGTGCTTCAATAGCAAAAACAAATGGCTGCTGCGATTTTCAGATATTATTTTCACCCATAGAAGCAACATGGACACCTAGTTACGACAGAACATATAGCTTGTGAAGTGGATTAGATGCTATAGAAAATGTTACCAGGAAATATGTCATTTGAAGTTTCATGATTCATTTTTATATCTACTGAACTGTAAATCATACAAATTAACTTATTAATCAAGCATCTTCATTGGTATGTGTTGTTAATAGAAAAAAAACTAGATATTTCCTTGACCCTGCCTTTGGTAATCATCCAGAACGATTAGAATCTCATTTACTCTCCCAGATCAGCGTCACCGGGGAGCCGTACTATCTGACAGGAGAAAATCCTGCCTTTACTGGGAATGCTACAACCACTGTACCATAAACCAAGGAGCTCTAATGGGTTTGGGGGAAGCAAAACTGCTGTAAAGAACCCTAATTAAACCACTCTTTGAAGGCAGTGTGTGAAGGTAGCTAAATTCATTTATCCCTTCCATGAACTTCACTCTTCTGTGTGTTTGCTAAGGCAGCATCCAAAAACCAATTACACATGTAGCTTCTGCAGTTGGCTTGCTATCACTGGGGGAAGCTAGTGTCCTGTAAACACTGTTCTGTTATCTCCTTAATTGAGGAAACACAACTCAAAAAGCAAGTGTGTTTACTTTCAAGGTAATTAAAAGAAATATCTAAAAGGCTGGGGACTCCATATCAACCTGCCAGCCTTTTAGAAAAAGTGAATGGCCTCAATTTTCATTTAACACTCAGCTAGATAAATTCTCACCAGAAAGCTCTGAAGAAATTGAGTTAAATATGGCAGATACACTGTTTGTTCTGGAAGATTTATTATTTAAGGAAACATTGTCTCACATATAAAAGTACCATGTATATGCTTAGACAAAGGAAGTTCAAACGAGTGGAAAGAAACAAAAAGGAAGCCTAGGAAGTGCTTTTGAAGGTGGAAATGAAGACTCAAACAGAGTAAAAGAAAACCAACTACTGTCACCTAGTTAGCTGGGAAAGGCTTTTGTGGCCAGGTGCAATTTCAAGAGCTTTTTGGGTGATGAGGGTATTTGAAATGGTGGCTTCAACGCAATACATCATTTATTTTAGAAAAATCCAAAGATAATACATTTTAGACTATATGCGGACAGATTCTTTGAAAAGAAAGTTTCAAAAACACTCAACAAATTTTTTTTCCAAGAATAAATTACGCTTTGATGCACTGCAGTAATAACTTACTTGCATGCTCTGACATAGTGAATGTGCTTCTCACAGTACCTCGACTGTGTGTGAAAAAAAAGTGGGGGGATTATTAATGCATCAAAGTACTTCTGGTATAAATTACAAATAGTAATTTGTAAATTACATAAATGTTCAGTAAATTACCAATGGTCAGAAAATAGTATCTCATTAGCCCTCAGTTGAACAATCTTTTTAGAGTTTGTGTTAGAATTCCATTGCCTCCAAATAAAGGACTTTCCAAGTCAATTGAGTTTAAAGTCCCAATTCTATTAAGGACTCTTTAAATGTGCAAGTCACATTTAATTTTCTCAAATAATTTTTAGTGAATCATTAACTAAAGCAAAGAATATAGTTACCTTCTCCTACTTCTCATATAATATGTACAGGAAAAATATAAAAGCAATAAAACATGGAGAAATTGTGAATGGGTAATTTTGGGTCAATGTTCACTCTGTGTTTCACAGGGTGTATCCTTAACGGTTTCTTCAAATACATAAGAGATTTCAAAGAATCATTCTCAGGCAAGCAAAGCACACATGTAACTAGCAAGAATTTAAACACAAAGTTGTAAAAATAAAAATGGTCACATAGCACTTCCATAAATTTTGTAAATGAACATTGTCAAAGTAAATCTTGGCAGTAGCCCCTTCGGTAGCATGACTCAACCTAGCTTGCAAGGTTACGTTTCCAAATGTCATGACCACTGAATGGTGATAAAAACTACTTGGATAATCCTCTTCTCCTTTGATACAATAACTTTAGTTCGCTCCTGAGATGATGTAAAAATTAAGAAAGCAGCAATATGGGGGTTTGTCTAATTTTCTATGACTTAATCTTTCTTTCTCAGCTCCTTTGCCTTCTCTAAGAAGATTTCACTGAGAACAAATATCAGATCCTTTTCCATTAAGCCAGGTTTTTAGACCCACTTAGTACGAAATATCCCAACAAATCATGTACAGCATATTTGTATTTTTATGACTAGTATTGCTAGTTACATAAGAAGAAAAAAATAATTGAGAGAGAAATTATTTGCTTGAATGTGGAAAAAGACAGGAACCTGACTGCATTTCTGGAATAAAAGCTTACACTTTGATTTAATTCTTTATTGTGAATGCTCTGGCCTATCTCAGATTCCCCTTCTGAAATACAAATTCTCATTGGATTGAGATAGATCTTAGTACACAAAACTCTTCCATTCTTCGCAGCATTTCTATGAAGAAGGCCTTACCTCATTTCAGTTTCAAACAGGGAGACCTAAACCCCCATTGAGTACTGAGACTTAAACCCTTTCTTCTGACTTCAAAAACTGGATGTTTACCACAATACCTGTCTGAATGCCTTAATGGGAATTCTTTAAGGCCAGGCAAATTTTAATGGAAGGATTGACATGGTGGATTTGGACATTCTGTTATCTTCATCTCCCATCAAAGAAAAAAACTATAGTCTTATTCAATTCAATTAAAATTTATAGGGCATATCCTATGCTCAGGACAGTGTTTTCAGTGTTGAAAATTACAGACAGATGAGACGATTCAGTCCCTTTCCTCAAATAATTTATATCTAGTGTGAAAAAAGAAAACACTATTAAATTCAACCAATCTTTGATGATCTAATATGTGTAAAACAAGCACTATATCTTATCATAGATATGTCATTATAGAAGCATTATGATATGTATGTGTGTGTGTATATACATGCACACACACACACACACACATTACGAAATGCTATGGGGCTGGGAGAAAGGAAATATTCTTGTCCCAGTGATGGGGGCCAACTAAGACAGCCTGATGGAGATAGACTGAGAGAGATGAGAAATCTAAACAAAAGGTGAAAGGGAGTCACAAACAGATGGTTTTTTCTTCTTAAAATTTCTTAAAAGACATAGAACTCCTGTGGTATCTCTGTTTCCTGTGTGAGCAGGCCTTGTGTGGTGAAGACTTCTCCATCCACAGACAATGTTAATAGTGATGGCGCAGTAAAGATTGGGGCGAGTGCGGGAGAGCTGAACAAGCCTTGGGTGATCAGTTAGAACTGAGGGAGCTGTGACCTCACGTCCCCGCCTCCTCTTGCCTTCGGCCCTGTGCACTTCTGATATCTCCCGGGTAAATCATGCTTCTCCCCTGTCTCCCCAGCAACGCTCAAAAACCTGATGTTCAACATATTTTAGAATTGACTATTTGGATGGAGGATGGAGTTCATGAAAAAACGAAAAGGGAGTACTGTTCTTGGACTCCCTGACCCTTATGAGCTGTGATGAAAGAATTCCCTAGAGCCCCAGAAGAAATAAGACAGGACAAGAAAATAACTCCGGGGGAATAAGTGAGAGAAATAAGTTTAGAAAGACATGTATGCCCTAGGGCAAACAGCGTGCAAGACGACCTGGTTCAGAAGGGATAAAGAAAGTTGGCAACCTAGAGCAGTGGGGGGAGTTTCCACCCGTGCACAAGAAAAAAGATTTTCCTAGTTTTTAGAACTCTTCAAAATATACAGAAAATGATTATCAGCTTTTAAATCTGTCCTTGGGCTTTTTAACAGTACTTATACACGCATTTTCTCATTTGAAAATTTATCTTGGTAACATATACCATTTGCTAACTTTGTTTTCTTCATTGCATCTCAAGAAAAAAAAATTGTAGTTATATTACCCCATGAAATCGCATATGCAGTATCACATTGTCTTTGAAATGTTGCATATAGAGATGGGAGATAGTTCTCTTACAAGCAAGGAATGTAAGAGTCTCAGTTCATTTGGGCTGTAACCAATTACCACAGGCTGTATATCTTATAAACGACACAAATTTACTTCTCATGATTCTGAAGACTCCATGGTGGGGATCATGGTTGAGTAAGAACTCTCTCCTGGGTTGCAGACTTCTCTCTGTGTCCTCACATGGCAGAAGGAGAAAGCGCTCTCTCTGAAGCCTTTTTTATGAAGTCACCAATCCCATTCATGAGGTTTCTCCCTGCAGAACCCGGTCACCTCCCAAAGATCACACCTCCTAATACTATCACCTTGGGCATCAGATTTTTTTAAGATATAAATTTTGTAGGAATACAAACATTTGGATCATAGCACAGGAGAATTCACAAAAAATGTATTTACCTCATGGATGATTTTCCATGCTTTAAAATAACTCATATAACTTCATAAAAAATATAATAAGGGACAAACAAAGAGAAAAGGTGGGGAATTTGCAGTTGAGAAAACAAAATAAGAAAATGAGCTATTAATACTTGAAAATAGAAAGAATTCTAACTACATTTTTTTTCAGTTCAACGTAGAATTTATTAGTGATTATACTTGGTTAGCAAGGTATCATTTTTGAGTTCCCACTGAGTGACAAACATTTTCCACTCTTTGGTGATTATATTAAGTCTTCTTAAAATGTATATACATTTAAAAATATCATTCTCATATGACAGCTGAAGACATCAGTCTCTGAGAGCTTACCTAGTTCATAATGAGAAGAGTCAAGCTTTAAATTCAGCATTGTCCGATTCTTGTCTCTGCATTTTTAGACTCTCAAGGTAGCTAACTCAAAAGGTCTTCTAGACTCAGAGAGTGAAGGGAAGTTTAGAGGATGCAATCCTCAAGCTGAAAGGAAGTGGGGTTTAACAGTGCCTGACCTACCTATAGTAGTATAAAAAAGTTTTTAACATCGTAACCCCCAAAAAGGATTGTAGGAAACAGACTTACCCCGAAATTCACCATTTGTGACTGCATCACATTATACTCCTTCATTAATTTAATTGTTCTAATAGGACCTGGCTTAGACTAATTTTCAATTGTTGAAAATGTGTTTCTCAAATAAAAGCCTGTGTTTACATCCTCTTTATAATAAAAAATGCTTTTATCCTTAGCAGAAAAACAGCTTGACAAATATAGGCAAATATACCAATGATGTTCAGATTATTTTCCCCACTAATATCTTTTTAATATGTCATAAGAAATGGTGGCTACAGCTGAGCTTGGCCGAGTGCCACAAGGAAATACAATATTAAATGCCTGAAGTTCAAAATTTCTACATGGAACTTTCACTATAATCACTACGTGATACTAAAAGCCATGATAGTAAACATGTACCAGATACATAAATTGGAAACTTTCTATGAGTGCTGAGATTTTTTGCACATCAAATTAGCTTTAGAAGAACAGTGTTCTTTATATAAAACATGCCTTCCAAGGTAAGATTTAGACTTCATTTACACACTTGGTAAAATTACTAAATTTCCATAAAACACTTAATTTAATGAACAATAGAGTAGTCAGAAAGGTCCACTTGAATCAAATATGCTCTTTTGTTCAGATCCTCCACCTACATTTGATTTGTTCCTACATTGCAAACTAAATATAATTTTAGTTGATTGAAGCAAGATAATATAGAAATATGACAAGAAAGGAACTTTCCACACAAATTACTATTTTAATTATACAATGAAGGAGAAGACAATAAGATCTGTCTGCCAACAATTGTCTCAGAAAGAAAAGAGAAAGCACACTGAGAAAAATAGGCCTATGCTCTTCATTATTGTGATCACGAAAACATTTTCTCATTTGGTTTTTGAAGAATTTTTTAAATAATAAAGAATTACAAAAAGCTTTGATATCCAAAATACATAAAGAACTCGTACAACTCATTAACAAACAGGCAAACAATTTGTAAAAATAGGTAGAGGACTTGAATAGACATTTCCCAATAGAAGACACACACATGGCCAACAAATACATAAAAAGGTGCTCAACATTGCTAATCATCAGGCACATGCAAATCATGAAATGTCACTTACTTCACACTTGCTAGAATGGCTGTGGTCAAAAAGATAAGAGGTAGAAAATTATAGGCTGAGGATGTGTAAAAATGGAAACCCTGGTACGCTGTTGGTAAAAATGCAAATTGGTGCAGCTGCTATGAGAAATGGTATAAATGTTCTTCAAAAAATTAAAAATAGAACTACCACATGACCCAACATTCCTACTTCTGGCTATATACCCAAAGGAAACAAAATCATTATCTTGAAAGTATATCCACAGCCCCATACGCATTGTAGCATTATTCAGAATAACCAAGACATGGAAACTACTTAAGTGTCCATCAACGGATAAATAAGTAAAGAAAATGTGACATATGTACATGTATGTATACAGACTTATATGTATATCTATAAAAATAGAATATTTTTCAGTAAAAAAATAAAAATAGAAAATGAAGTCCTGTCATTCATGACAACATGGATGGACCTTGAATGCATTATGCTAGGTGACATAAGTTAGAAAGAGAAAGACAAATACTAAATAACTCACTTACATATGAGGTCTAAAAGCATTAAAGTCATAAAAACAGAGAGTAGAATGGTGGTGGCCAGAGATACTGAGTAGTGGAGATAGTAGAGAGATGTTGGTCAAAGGGTAGAAACTTCTCACTATAAAATAAATGAGTTCCAAGGATATAAATTGCAGCATGGTGACTATAGTTACCAGTGCTGTCTTGTATACTCAAATGTTGCTGTGAGAGTAGAGCTGTAACGTTCTCACTATTACAACAACAAAATGGTACTTACGTGAGGTAAAGAATATGTTAACTAATCTTTTGTGGTAAATTTTTACAATGCGTGGATCTGTTAAATCATCACATTGTACAACTTAAATTTATACAATGTTCTAGCTAAATAAATAAACACATACATACATACATATATACATGTGTAATATTTACAAGCACCTCAAACATAACATTTTTATGCAAGCATTCATTATTTTTTATCAAAAATACTGCAGTAACCTAAATGTCTTATCACTATTCTCTCCTCACCTCCAATATAGCTTCTATACTGCTTCTAAAATGTTGTTTCTAAAACAGAAAACCAGATATATCACACTACTATTCAAATTGAGGCAGGTATCAAATCCTACCTAATTCCTTCACATACTACACAAATATCTTCATAAAAAGATTTCTTCATACCCTCCTATCTTCTACCACATATACTCCTTGTCTCATGGCTCCTCTCCTTTCTTTGGTCACATCATTTTATTCAAAAATGTAACTATATCATGCCTTACATAGTTCCTTTTCTTTAACATCCAATGCCTCTTCTTTCAAGGTACTCACTCCATTCCTGTGTCTCTACCTCAACTTTGGGAACCTCTGTCAATCTGAGGGGCTCCTAATCATCCCTTAAGATACAGTTCAAGTAACACCACCTCTCTACAGCCCCTTCCCCAGCCACTCAGTCCTTCCCCTTCATTTGCCATAGAGCTTTTACTAAAGTGATGATCCTGTGAGATGTCTTCCTGTTTCTCCCTACTAAAGGAAAAGACTAACTCGCTTATGTTGTATCTTAGTAGTTGGCTGGAGCTGGCTAATTCTGGTTTGTGAAAGATAATCACTAAATAGGCAGGAATTTTACAAACTGATGGTTAAATTGTTAATAGTTTGAAATCAACCATGGTAGGAGTGTTTATACCACAAAATGGACAAACATCACATATAAGGACTCTTTTTCTCCTTAAAGAGTTAGTTTGTGAGTATAGCTGAGTTCATCCCCATAGTCTAGCAGAGTCCTTATGTATTCAAAAGAATTTTTCGAGTTATTAATGTGACTTCAATCAGGTAAAAATTACTTGGGCATGACTATAAATAATAAAATATAAATATAAATGTATATTAATATACATATATAAATATAAAAATAAAACAAAGTTAACTACAATAACAATGGTAGAATTTCAAATATTGTTACAATTTGAATTACAATCTGATGATAATAAACAAGTATGGATTTCCAGTTTACAAGTACTTGGAAATTTTATTCCAAGACTAGATGATCTGTAGGGCCAGGTGATGACTGGTACAAATTCAGGAATGTGGGCTTATTTATCTTTATGTCATTACACATCATGTAGAATCTGTCATGTGACTGATCCTCATTAAATTCTTATTAAACAAATTTCCACATGAAAATAGATTGTATTTCTCTATCCGAAGAATTGGCTATTTTTATTAATTCATATAAAATCACTGCTAGAAACAATCAGCACCCATAAGGTAAATTTTTTTGTTCAGAAACAAAAACTAAGCTAGTGTAAAGCAAAAAGGAAGAACTTTTCTGAAAAATAATTGCTATTTCTCCTGAGATGTTTATTTTTAAGAATATTAAATATTATTTTTATAGTAACTGTAAATAGATTTATGTATGTGGTAACTATGTTATATATATGCACATTTATCTATTTTAAGCATATGTATTAATTATAAAATTTCTTGGAGAAAATATATATAAATAACTACAACAATATAAGTAACCATAGTTACAGTACAATGAAAAAATTATTAACGTGCAGAATAATTATAATTTTTATTTACATTTGTGTTTAGGTTATTATTTATTTCATATATAAGTTACAGGTTGTCAGTTTTTAAACATTATAAGCAGAGGAGCTATATAAAACAATGGATCTCACTGCATACGTAATGAGACAGACCCCAGTGGCATATGCAAACCAGCCCAGGGTTAAGAGTACAATTTCAGGTAAACTTCATCCAACACACTTATTTTGCAGATGGTGAAGAAATGTCAAGAGGTTGAGTTTATTTCTTTGTCCTCATACAACTAGCTAAGGGCATAGCCAGGATTTTAATTCAGGTCACTGACTTTTAAAATGACATATTTAATAGAACCTAATCTTTGTTGTGTGAGTGAGTGTGTGTGTGTGTGTGTGTGTGTGTGTGTGTGTGTTGGCTGTGGAGAAGATAAGAATGCTATTTAGAAATTATTAAAAACTAAAGAATAACTAAAGAAACATTTTGAACTTGGAAATCTAATTAGCAATCCAGTTACGAAGTGGGTGTCCATAGAGGGGTTTTCACCAGTTGACTGACAAGCAAGTTACAGGCTCAAACCCACAACTCACATTTGAGTGATTGAATACGGACCTTCCCAGATGTTTTTGTTTTCTTTTGGTGTATGTGTTCTTTATCCATCACTGTTTTGTTTTATTAAGTAATTTTGAACCTCACACCATGACATAGAAAGATAACTTTTTGTGTTGTTTCCTTATTTTTAATTTCGTATTTCTGATATTGCAAAATAGACAAAGATTATTAATAATTTCATCAAACTACCATTGATACATAGTGAGGGTTTGAAAAATAGTTCTCAACATAGAAATGATTTTATTGTACTTGATAATCACTTCCTACTGGCTATCCCATTTCTTCCATCTCTAACGGAAGAAATTTTGGAAATTCGTTTCAGCTAGTTTATCTGATCATTTAAAACTCTTAGATGAGTGTACTTTTTACATACATTATTTTGAGCACAAGCTATCTTCTAAAATTTCCCCTTGATTTTTCAGGAAGTTCAAGCTATTCCTTACATTTTAGGTTAGGCATGCCTCACAGTTTAAAACTTAAACTTAAGGCTAGAGAATACAGATTCTCACTTAAGTGACATCTGCAGTTTATGTTAGTGGATACTCAGTTCAGTTCTAAGCATTCACAGTTACTTGTCTTATGAAATATTTTTCTAACAATTATCTTAATGAGATTAATTTTATAATTCAAGAAGTAAACTTGCTGGAATAAAGAAAAATATCTTTTAAATTCTTGTTGAGGGCAGAACCACATTGTTTTTATTTTTTTCAGCACTTAGCAGATTGCCATGTACAAATAAATTGGCAATAAATGTGTATTAAGTAGAATTGGATTAAAAAAAGATTCAAAACCAAAACCAAAACCATCTCAGCTCTCTTAAATTATTCATATTTTTTCAAAATGTCTTTTAGTTGTAGCCCACATCATTACATTTTGATGAATAATTCTATAATATTATTTATGTTAGATATGTGTATCAATTTGAAGTCTCAGGAAAGAACCAAGCTGAAGATATAAACTTGGGAGTGGTCAGTATACAAATTGTTTTAACCCATTTCCCATTTACCCCAAGAACACTTGTCTGTGACCCTTGTCACTACAGCACTTCCCTGGGGATAATTCATGGATTACAGTCCTAAACTTATCCCCAAAGTCCCGTGCTTTGAAGTTGACCACACAAAAAAATACTATTAAGCACTTATCATCATATGCATTTTTGTTACATTAAGATTAGAGGCAAATTCTGTTTAGAAATAATTCCAAGAACAGTTTTTATATTTTATTTTCACATTGAAAATGAGTCAGATTTTCTCAGCCTCCATGAGTGTCTTTACATAAAATTAAATGAACGTGGCAAGGAGCTGCTCTTTTTTTTTTCTAAACAGGAAATGGGTTAAAGGTATGAAACTGATTTACACAGGAGAGAATATAGATAGTGAAGAAATTTAAGGATTCACACTTGAGACAGTCCAAACATAAAAGGCCGAAAGAGACAGAGGAACCAGCAAAAAGGCTGAGAGTGACCAGTGAGGTTAAAAAAAAAAAAAGCAAAAAAAACTGGGGGACATGCTCACCTATATTAAATGCTATCAATACATCAAGTAAGATGAAGACTGAAAATTATAGAATATAGCAATGGCATGGTCATGGGTGAACTTGAGAAAAATACCTTTTGTACAGTAGTGATTGAAGGGAGAGGAAAGTAGGAGAATATACAACTCCTAAAGATTGTTGCTAAGAAAATGGGCAGATAAATGGAAGCAAGAGAACAAAATGGGGAGGAGGGAGGGTTTTGTTTTAATATGGAAGAAATAACAACATGTTTTTATGCTAATGGGAATCATTTGACAGAAAGGGAATGACGATTCAAAGACATGAGGGGAGAATTGCTCTAACCATATTTTGGTGTTAGGGTGAAGGAGTTGGCCTTAGACAACAACAGGAATGTTTTAGGAATAGAAATGCAAAGAGAACAGAG
>PVJL010013126.1:0-33647 GCA_004026885.1 Lyroderma lyra | reverse complement strand
TCATCATCTTATCAATATTCTGGATTAGATAATAAATTACTTGCCTGCAAACTACTTTTTGAAATGTTCAAGTTTTGTTCCTAAATATAAGACATTTGAATGTTCAGTTTATGTATTTGAACAAAACAATCTTTATATTAAAAATATTAAATACAAAAGCTTTCCAGCATATGAGAAGTGACTAAGGCTATTTATCAATTAACATTTGACTGCCCCTATGTCGTTTCCTTGTTCAGTGTGCCATTGTGTTGGAAATTTTAAATTCATAGCATAGGCATTGCTGTAAATGTGCTTGCAGACATAGATGACTTTCTAGTATTTAAGAAAAACAACTTATTTACCAGTACATGTATTATCGTAGTCACTCAGGCTCAGAAGCAGAGACCACGCTTATCTAAATTCTCTCTTTTAAGAAGCCACACACTAGTAAAAAAAAAAAAAAAAAAAAAACCCAAACCCAACCAAACAAAACAGCAGCAGCTCACATCCACCTTGAAAAAAAGTTGGGGTTATGTAGAACAAACCCCAACAGGATCAAAAGCATATTATCATTCTGTGCCAAACTAGAAATCATCAGCTATTCCCTTCCATAAATTGGGCGTTTGAGATACTAGGATTAAATTTACTTTTTGTTTACTGAGAAATCACTTTTTACCCACTCTGTAGTTTAAAAAAATGTTTTGCTATACTGTGTCTTGCTTTTGAGACTCATGGATGTAATATATTCACATTTGTAGTCACAATATTCAACTTATTACAGGAAAATAGTATTTCCCCTTAAAATTACAAAAATATATTTTAATGATTTTTCTCATTCATAAAATGTATTGTAAATGATCATTAGTTTTTAAAAACTGGTTTGTCTTTTAAGTCTAACTGATTGGCTTTCATATCACAAGAAATACATTTAGCTTGCAGGAACAATTTGTTAGTCAAAAAATGTTATCTTTGCCTGCACTCAAGTTTTATCCTCCTTTGTTCAGTATTTTCCAAAAGGTCAACAGTTTAAACAAAACATTTGTTTAAGCTTGTACTGAGAAATCTTTCATGTTAGAGCAGGCTTTTTTTGTTTGTTTCATGCTGCTGACCTGATCTCTACTTTAAAAGCATGTATTTAAATTACACTTTTATGGAAACATGGTAAAGTGTGGCTGGGGGAAGACATTTTCAGAAACTATAAAATTTGGTCAGCCACACAAATGAAAAATGTAGGCTAAACAAAGTATTCACACTTTCATGTTTCAAATAAGGAATTTCATATCCATTAGAGTGAGAACCACGTCTAGCACTTGGAAGAGACACAAATTCAAGGTGACAAAAATATTAAATAGAAGACAACATACCTCTCAAGTATCTGCTTCACTGAAAAAAAAAAAAGGTATAAACATGAAAACATC
Organism: Lyroderma lyra; assembly: GCA_004026885.1. NCBI lineage: Eukaryota > Metazoa > Chordata > Mammalia > Chiroptera > Megadermatidae > Lyroderma > Lyroderma lyra. The sequence goes on along the minus strand of PVJL010013126.1, from coordinate 32,250 downwards.
ATTTCCTTTATTTTGGGCTCTCAGAGTCAAAAGTAAGATTAAAACTAATGGTCCTCACAGATATTTACTATATTCAATGCAATAATGCAATAACAATGTAAAAAACACTACAACATTGTACAACTTTTATGTATTTTACATCATTTTCCCCACAGCTATTGAAAGTTCCAGCATCTGTTTGAAACAACCTACGTGACAGGCTATAAATTGTTAATAGTTCTGCTTCTTTGGGGAAGTACCATTATGGCATTTGCTCATTTTAGCGCAGGGCACAAGGGAAAAATAAGGAAAATACACATTGGACGCATAGTTCAGTTTTTGAAAATAACACACAAAAAAACAAACCACAGTTTTTAAAAAGCTACTGCATTGGCCTTGGGATACTGCCATCCCTCTGGATTAGGAGGTTGGCTGACTTATGTTGCCTGCATTAATAGGTTTTCCCATCTATGAGAGACAAGATTCATGTAATCTGCAGACTAGGGGAATTTATTTGACCTTTCTCATTCTTTTCTAGTCTCTTCCCTGTGACTTTGACAAAAATACCCAATTCACAATAATAAGCTGCCTGCTTCTGGTGGGTAGGAATCAAAATCCCCCCCACCAAAGCACTCTATGGTCTGAAGGTACCACCTAGCTCTATAATCCGGTGTTCTGCGTTAGGAATACAGGGAAATGAAGAGAGAAGTGCCTCTACATTTAGCCATCCAAAGAGTCTCTGGGGAAGAACCATCTACCTACATAGTAGTTGAGGAACAAAGCAAGCTTGCAAACATGAAAATAAGCTTGAGAACACATCGAATTAATTCTCTATCCAGGTTCTATCATAATGCTGACACACACGTTTATTAGGAATGACGGTATCCATAGATTGCCACTATTAAGAACAAACAGTGTGGAGGTTCCTCAGAAAATTGGGAATGAAGTTACCATACGACCAGCAATCCCCTTCCGGTAACCACCCCCAAAATTTGAAAACCTTAGTCTGCCACGACTTAGCACCCCAGTGTTCATCACAGCACTGTTCACAGTGGCCAAGACATGGAAACAACCAAAGTGCCCTGCGACAGATGACTGGATAAAGAAGCTGTGGTACATATATACACAATGGAATATTACTCAGCTGTAAGAAAAGATGAAATATTGCCATTTGCAACAACATGGATGGACCTGGAGATCATCATGCTTAGTGAAATAATCCAGACAGAAAAAACAAGGAATTGTATGACTTCACTCATATGCGGAATATAAAACTGAAAGCAACAAAGAAAAAAAACCACTCATGGACACAGTCAATAATTTAGTGGTTACCTGTGGGAAAGGAGGGACGGGGTAGGAGAGGACGGAGGAGCAGCCAAATATATGGTGATGGAAAGAACTGACAATGGGTGAACACATAATGCAACACGTAGAATTGTACACCTGGAACCTATGTAATTATTATTAACCAGTGTCACCCCAATAAGTCTAACAATTAAAAAAAAAACACTTGTGAGCTTGGTAGGCAACAAACAACACACTTTGTTTTTCTGGGTGTTTCCATGTCAAGTTCTTCTTTTCTCTTTAGTTCAATGAGCAACATTTTTTTCAAAATTACAGACAATAGTTCCTCAGTTCCTGTGTTTACAGAGATAGAACTGAGGTTTCTATGCATACATGGAATTTTGAGGAGATTAACAATCCCACAGTCCAAGGGAAAAGAAGTTTGGAAGATAATTAAATTCAAAGCTTCATACCTAAGCTACTTTTACAACTATGTATATTCCATAGAGCACAGTAAAATCCTTAGATCTCCATGAAGCTGGAGAATGATGGGGTCTAAGTTGAGTTATTAAATTATTTACCGTGACACTGTCACTGCAAAGCAGTGGAAGCTTTTGAGATTCTTCAGTGACAGAACTCAATTAAAAATGAAATAATTTTAAGAAAAAGCCTCATTTCTTTATAAAATGCAGACTGAGCAGCTCAATTCAGAAAGGTAACTCTAAGATAATTGGGTTTGACTATAAATAGGTTGTAGAAGTTCCAGGTAATTGTTAGTGTTTTTTCATTAATCTACTTTAAAATAACTAGGATTAATGGACTGTAGTATTTCTGCATTTTTGCTGGAAATACAGAAACTGATGAAATGATCTGAACCTTTCTCATTTGGGTACATTATTAACAAACATTCTCAGTGCTATTAGGCACTCATTTAAATATACTCTTTTCAAAACATTGTTTTAGGATATACTGGATCTTGTAACATGAAAATTTTTCTCCTCAAAATCTGATAAGTTTTCACCTGGTTAAAATGTCAGCATAGTTTAAGAATTATGCAATTGAGAGAGGGTTTAGCGCGTCTCAGTTACAGCTCACAGAAAGACACTCTTGTCTAGGCACAGCAGGTGTTTATATGAATGACTACTTGATTTCACAAGGGATTAACTTATTTTCTTGCTTTTGATTTATATTATTTTGTACATCCTGAATTTTAGGGTTTAGGCTTACACATCATTCAGTTTCTTAGTGACTTGTTAATCTGAGCTTTTGAACTTCAGATGAACCTGGACTGAGGTTTTGAGTGTATAATGAAACCTGAAACTTAGCAAGCTTCCCCTGGTTTAACCATTGAAGCCTTCATAACTTCAGGGCATAGGAAATGTGTGTCGGGCACATTTTAGAAATCAGTGATTTTTTTTTTTTAAAGGCAAGTCAGCTTTGTGCACAGCAGCTGACACCTTGGGCATAGCTATTCTGCAGCTGCAAAAGTAGAACTCCACAAGAATCCTTTCTTGTGCCACACTTCCCAGGTTCTAGTTTTCCTTCTGAACTTTAGTCCTTAGTTTAGCAAGTTCCTCTTCTAAACTTTTAATATGTTCCTTCAGTGTGGCTTTGTCTTGCTGGGCTTTCTGACTGGCTTGGCTTCGTGCTTCTTCTATCTTCCTTTCATACCACTTTTCCATCTGGGTAGCAACAGCTTCAAAAAAATACTGGGTAATCTCCAGAGCTTGGGAGGTATCTCGAACATGAGGGGCAGTCTGCTCACTGCCTGTTGCTGGTGGTGGCTGCCCACAGCTAGTGCTGGGTGCTGGGTACTGGGCTCGATGCCTCGTCTGCCCACTTTTCCCAGACTTCTTAGTTTGGGTGCCTCTGTCTACACAGGGCCCAGCCTGCTGATCGCATCGGACTGCCTCTCTCAAGGGCAGCAAGGCTGTCTGGATCTTGACATTCCTCAATCGGGAGCCTGTGCAGTCTGAGGAAGACAGTTCCTGCTGGAGTCTGTGGGGAACAGTGGAGTTGAGAGCCTTGTCCTTGGGTCTAACCACCTGAGGGGAACTGTCAGAAGCTGCTACTGGACCTGCCGTCACCACTGATTGATCCACACCTGGTTTTGGAAAGAAAATGCAAGTCAGGGCAAACCCACCGTCACATGGCTGTGTATCAGCATTTGGGAGTCCCAAGGATCTGAACCACCTTCCTAGTCACCAGCCACAGTGTGCAACTTCTCCTCTGCCCTTCCTTCCACCTCTCTCAGTTATCCTCTTAGCTGATTAGGGCTTTTATGGGTTCTGTGTTAGCCACACTGGTGGCATCTAAGACAAAAACGTTGCTGGTTTCCTTCAGCCTGTCTCAGTCTACCCTAGAAGGCTCTGGGTACCATCTCCTGATTGCCACAAATGACACAGCTCACCAAGTGTCACAAAGCAGAATGGGGCATTTATCAATGAGAGTGAATATCGCCATTCTCTGACTTCCGGGCCCCTCCACACCATAGCCCCGGGTATTAGTTCCCTGCCCCAAGGTCTGATTTGGAAAGGCGGTCCTATCTATCCCCCATACCGAGAGCTCCATAACTGGTCCTAGCATGAAAAATTTGCCAAGGATTTTCCCCATGGTTACGGGCATAAAGAAGCTAGAACCAAAGTTCCAGAGATGACCTGTAGTAATATAAACACTTGACATATCAAAATCCCCCATGGAGGCCTAATTGCAAAAGCTCTGAGTGTCCTTAAAATTATCATCATTGAGGATAATCACTGTGGCTAATGTGAAGATGTTTCACTCAAAGCATCTCTTCTCTAGCACCTGTGGCAGCTTCACTATGTGGAATGCTGCTCAATGAGGTTTTACAGAGTTGGCCAAACGTAAAAGGCCAATCACAAAGGGGACAGGGGTACAAGGGCAGGGGCCCTGCTGAGGAGACAGATGGCCATTCATCACCCTCATCTCTGGAGCCCACTCTGACACCGTTAACACTGTACCTGAAGCACTGCTATCACAATCAATAATTCTTTTTTTTTTTTCATTCTTTCAAATATTTTTGAACACTTAAATAGCAGTGCTTTATTACTGTATAGGGACTGAATATACAGTAGTAAGCAAAACATCGTGCTTGCCACTATAGTTTACTCTGTAGTCCACTGTTTCACACAGCCCTATCATATGGGCCACCTTCGGATGCAGGCGAGAACAAGACTGGGGAGTGGGCGGTTCATCACCTTTGGATGGAATGGCTCTCTCTGTACGTGGGTTACCTGTAGAGGACTCACAAGTTGATGGGGTGGATTTAGCCCTAGAGGTCCTAGAATCTCCAGAAAGCTTCAGTTCCAGATTCTGAATCTTTAACATGCACCAGGTTTTTAATTCATCCACCAAGGACATCTAAAAAAACATGAAATAATCACATGAATTTTATACCTGATTTCTGAAGTAAAGCATAAATTATAACATAGTTGAGGATACCATCTTAGCAAGCTCAAAAATGTGGATAATCTACCCTCCCACAGGCCACACACAGCTCTCTGCTTACCCTTCACAGACCGCCATTCACCTAACGCCCAGGCTGATACTGTCTATGATCTTCAGTTAAGTGACAGAGCTACCTTCATCTCAGACACCCAAAGCCTCCTAAGTCTTCCCAACCAGGCATTTCTGGCTGCTTAGGGGCATGAAATCCCACGCTCACAAGTGCTCATTTTATGTCTATTATCTTGGGTAAACCATACACTCTCCGAGGGCAGGAACCAAATCTTGTTCAAAAGAGATGGCCCAACAAAGGCACAATATATACGAGCTGATTCAGGACAGACGTCACATTTTTCCCAGCTGTTCGGTCTCCACCTATCACTGACATATTCAGCAACAAACAGGAACTGAACTACAGGGTTCTTTCCTAGTAACTTCATTTTGAGTTATACAAATGACATGCTATGGAATGCAAACACCTGTAGGGGACCACAGCCTCTGAGTTTTTAAGGGTATGTCTGAATCTTTTAACTCTGTGGAGATGTGTGGTAAATCACCAGTTAAGGGCTGACAGATGCTGGCTTTCACCTGTCGCTTCTCTCCCTCATGCTTCTCCGTGTCTGAGTGCTGTTGCAGGCGGTTCAAGCACTCCGTTCTCTCTGCTGAGAGTCGCTCAACCATCAGCTTGTCCAGAACACGCATCTAGGATTCAACAGGCAAAGAGCGCATGACTGAGATGACCTAAGAAGCCCTGGCCTCTCAACTCCTGAGGAGGGGATCTGGGGTACCCAAAAGGGACCAGAGAGAATGCAAGCAAGCCACACATTTTAACCTATTTTCATATAGTACTCATAGCACTCATATTTTCAGAATTCCTGAACAAGTTTCTGTGTAGACCAGTATTTTTTTTTTCCATTGGTTAAAAGTCCCTAAGAGGTTTAAGAGACGATGGATACATACATATAGTAAATAATAAACCTTGAGTCAATGCAGGTAAAAGAGAATTTTTACAGGTCTCAGAACAGTACTTCCAACACTATGAGTGAAAGGAAAGACTATTTCTAGAAGTATGGAGTATTCTCTCCCATTTAAATGTTAGCAGCTGCCCAAGAAGTAGTGAAAGAAGCCAAGGACTCAGGGTTTTTACCCAGCTCTCCCAGTGAACAAATCCTTTTGGTGCTTCATTGAAGGCCCCCCCTCCCTTCTTCTTGATATTTCCTATAGGGCCATAACACCCAGTGGGGCTGAACTTCCACTGCTTTGACAAGATCCAAAGAAGAGAGGGAACTGTCATCAGTGGGAGCCGGCCCATGAGGGCTCACTGATGAACTCCTCTCCTGTCAGGGACATACAAGACGTTCCATGCTCAGATTGGGAGGCGGGGAAAGCGTCAGTTCTAGAGATGTGGTGAGCACCTCCTGTTTTGTCCCTGCAGCCCTCTGTTCTTCCGTGAGCAGCCCTCCTCTTGTTTTCTAGGACTGGCCTGCACTCCTACCTCCTATCTCCCATACTACAGAGGTGCTGCCAAGAGCAACCACGTGGAGAGACAGCTTTGTTCTTGGGGCACGGTGGGCTAGTTCAGCAGGAGCACCTTTCCCTGGGATTTGGAATTAATACTAAGATTCTATATCTCTATCTGTCCACTTCTTGGAACCAAAGAGAGGCTCTTGAGGTATCTTAGCATTCATCTAACACATCCCTCTCTGGGCTTAGGCTATCTGAAGTGGGGTTTTATTCATAAAAATAGCCTAAACCAATATACTGTGGCTCCAAGAAAAGATTTCTTAAATGGACTTTCCACTAAACGCAAATAGCAAATAAACCTTTAAAAATGTTCAACCTCACCAATGAACAAGAAAATAAAAATTAATTAAATATCCTTAGCAATATGGCAAAAACTCTTAAGAAATGATAATATTAAATGATGGCAAAGATTTGAGACAGGAACTCAGACACCACTGGTAGGATATAAACTGGAACAACCTTTCTATTTAGTAGTTTGTCATTAATTATCAAGAACCTTATATATATTAACTTTGGACCCAATTATCCTAATTCTGAGCAAATAACCAGAGAAGCAATCCAAAATTTATACATATAAATGCTCACCATAGCTTTATGTGAGTGAAAAATTATAAGCAACTTGAACATCTAACTAAAAGGACTGGTTAAGTAAATATGTTGTATTAATATACTGGGATATGAAGCCAAAGACATGGGAAAACGGTCATGATATAAAATTAAGTTAAAAAAGAAACATAATTGTATGTATACACCAGACACAGGATTAGTACACCACTATTACACCATAGCCCGATGTGTCTAAGACATACCACTAAATTTAAAAATAAGTTAAAAAAAAAAAGGCACAGCATGGTTCCATTTTGCTTAAAAGTGATAATTATGTAGGTTACTATCAATAAGAGAGAAAACCTATGGGAACATACATCAAACCAGGAACAGAAGGGATCCCTGAGGAGTGTCACTATGATACATAGTATGTAACGTGAAATGTTTTTCCTATTAAATGTGTTATTTTTAAAGTTTTTTTCTTTTTGTATTTAGACATTAGTCATCACACCTTTCTTACTAATTTACAAAGGGGAAAAAGTACCTTTACAATGGAGAGAGCAATTACCAGCTTAGCCATGTGATCAAACTGAGCATCATTAATAATGGACTTCTAACATTATGTGCCTTCTGATGTGATGTAATTTCAAGTTCACACCATTAACATGAAGTATTCTTGCCAAAAGTATTTAACCTGAACCTAAATAAGCATCTATTAATAGTAAACCAATGGTCTTCAAACTTTAGGTGCACCAGCATTACCTGAAGTTCTTATTAAAATAGATTTCCAGATCCCCACCCCCAAAATTTTATTTACAAATTCAGTAGATCTGGAATGAGGCCCAAGAATTTGCATTTTTACTGCATACGTCACAGATGATGCTGATGCTGCTGGTTTGCCACTTTGAGAACCACTGCTCTATTTCAGTTTACAGAAATATACGGATGGAGGTACAAGGTGAATAACACCGCAAAAAAACTATCAGAAAAATCCCGGATATAGAACACCCTATAAAACAATTGGCCTGGACTCTTTAAAATGTAATATTAAGGGAGAAAAGAAGCTGCACAAAGGAATTGAAGACTGTTCTAAATTAAGAGAGACCACAGAGACATAACACAAATGCATAAAACATTCACTGGATCCTGCGCTGGAATTAAAAACAAAAACTAGTCCTAAAAATACGTTTTGGGAGAATTGAGAATATCTGAATATGAACGGGATATCATGCAATTATTGTTAATTTCCTCAGATGTGATAATGGTATTGTGTTATGAAGGTCAATGCACTCTGAGGTATTCAGGGGTGAGGTATTCAGGGGTGAGGTATTCAGGGGTGAGGTATTCAGGGCAGTCTGCACCTAAATCTCAAACCGTTCAGCAAGAGGAAAAAAGTGTACATGTGACAGACACAGAGCAAATGTGGCGACACACTGACAACTGGTTGAATCTAGGTGGAGGGGTATACAAGCACTCACTATACTAGTAATATACTGTATACTTTTCTGTGTATATGATAATTTTCAAAATAAAAAGTTGGGAAGAGGAAAAAAAGACTAGACATGATTATTCTAATTTTATGTACAATGGGAAAGGGGTACAGAGCACACAGACATGTAAAAGACTGGAAGGAAATAAACCCAAATACCAATAGTGTTTTTCACCATGGTGGGCTTATAGGTGATTGATTTTCTTTTCTAATTTCCATATTTTAAAAAAAATGCTCTATAAATGGGTAGATGAGGGCTGTCCAGAAAAAAATCCAGCCATAAATGTCTCTATCATAGCACATGGCTGGATACTTTCTGGTTAGCCCTCATATATTACTTTTATTATCAGGAGCAATTTAAACATGTTCTTTAACATTTTAAATAAATGGGCTTTAAAGAAATAACATGAACAGGCCTGTTCTATGTTAACTCGACACACTCAGGGTCGAGCACGCAGGACAGAAAGGCCTACCGAGGTGTCTTTCCGATCACTTTTCTATCAGAATACCTCAAAACAAGGCGGCTGCGCGACTCGCTTACCTGGTGCTGCGTTTTACTCTCCAGATGCCCCAGCTTTGTATTCATTTTGTCCTGAACTGATCCCAGTTCCGCTCTGATCTCCTCCACAGTCGCCTCCAACTGATTCTCCAGCTTGTTGATTAGGGGTTCACATCGACAACCATTTATTGGTGCCTAAGAGGGAAACAAAAAAAAAGGAATCAATCCAACTCATTTGTTCCCTCAACAACTCAGTTTTGAGGACCCATCATGTGCCAGTCAGCACAGCAGGGGGTAGAGGTGATGGGGGACAGCCTCAGTCATAACTATAGAATGTCACCCAGGCCAGGCGCTGGGTCAAGCAGGCACTAGGAAGGTTCAGAGAGGGTACGATACCGTCTCAATCCCCTGGCTGCTTTTATCCACGCTGGGGCCTCAAGATTATCTAGTTACCTAAGGATGGTGATCCCCCCCTCATTTGCCTGGGCCTAAGTGACAGCAGTGTATCTGCACTGTTTAGGTAGGGCGGGCTATCTGGCTTCTCTTCAAAGCTCACATTTTCTTATGCCTACCAATGCCTACCATAGAGATTAGCCCCAGAAACTGTTAGACGACCCTGCGTAAGGCCTACAGTCCCGTGTCCTGACCGGGCTCAGCAGGTACCTGCATCACCTTGCCGTCCTTGCCCCGGTACAGCGTGTAGAGTTGGTATGCTCTGAACTCATGGGGAGCGGGTGGGGATGAACATCGATGCCTGGGCCTCTTTTTAGGGTGATTATGAGCATGCAAGTTCTTCTGGTGTCCAGGCTGTTGGTCTGCGGGTGGGGTGGGGTCAGAAAATGCTGACACCTGTGGGAGAGGAAGAGACAGCACCCTGAGCACTGTGACATCTGCAAGACTGACACCCAGCCAATGGCTCCCACTCTGGGGCAACGAACCCCGCCTTGCTTTCTCTCATGGTTTTCTATTCCAAGTACCACATATGTCCAAAGAAATATATCAGCACGCTAATCTTGTGTCTGAAGTTAACCAGAGTCGTCATCTGTGCTCTGGCTCCAAACTGGCCAACCAAGTGAAGTGGCTTTTCAGCTGCTGGGCATGATGCTATCCCAGGGCTCTCTGCCAACCAGCCTCCCTGCTCTCCCCCCACGGCTTTCACCTGCCTCCTGACCTTGGGCCTTGACTTTCTCCGCCTGTTGTCCTTTGCATGGGGCTCTGGGGAGCCCGACGGGAAATCTTCTCTGGCCTCTTCTTTTCTGGGTGCAGCCTGTTCACTGCTAGGGGTGTCTCCTGCTGAGACACTTCCCTACAGAGAAAAACAAAAGCCCAGAATCTGTTCTGTTTGCCCCTGCTTTTTCAATGGCGGCATTAAATTCTGTTTGCATCCTTACAGGACCCATGGCAATCTGCCAATGACAAATTTCAGACATAGGGGGCACTGCCTGGTGTTACCAACATGTACTTTTCCCAGTCAGTTGATATTCGGCTTTTATTTTATTAGGTACCAAACGAAATACAATCTTGGGTCTAATTGTATATGAACTTCGGGAACCTACCACACACAAAACACCTCAGTATTAGAAATTTCTGGTCTTTTGTATTTCAACAACAACAAAATTAACAAAAAAAACAAAAACAAAAACAAAACGCTGCATTCCTTAGTTGAACTTGGACCCCTCACAATTCATAATGGAGAGAACACTCTGAAATGAAAAACATGTTTCTGGTCCTTGTGAGAATATTTATAAATTAATATGTACAATTCACCCATAGGAACTTAATTAACTTACAATACCTTAACTCTGGAAATTGGTAAGAGAATTTGGAAATAGACATAAGAATAAGTACTTGGTATAAAACTTTATGCACCCAAAGTTCTCTCTATATCCTAGTCGTCTTCCTCCTGGGAGAGCTGAAAAGGCATGGCTCATTCCAGGGCTGCTGTGTGCAGTTGTGCAAGCTCTTCACTGCACAAGGGCACCTAGCCCAGGGGGTGAGTGGGCAGAGGGAGCTGAAATCCACCATAGGTACCCTGGGGTGGGCTGGGCTGCCTGGGGGGCATGTTTTTCTAATTTGCACAAAGGAGTCATATCAGCCAGCACAGCTTCAGCCCAGTCCCCAAGTGCAAAGAGAGGCAGCAACCTATGCCAGTGGCTCTCAAATATCCTTTAGTTTTTGTTTTGTTTTGTTTTTTGGTTTTTTGTTTGTTTGTTTGTTTGTTTGTTTTTTGGTGGTTCCCTGGCTGGGAATCAAACCCAGGCCACAGCGTTGAGAGCGCCAAAGCCTAGCCACTACACCACCAGGGAACCCCCAGTGGTTCTCAAATGTTAGTCCATGTCAGAATCACCTGAAGGGCTTGTTCAAACACTGACTGCTGGGCCCCATCCCCATCAGAGTTTCTGATCCAGTGGGTCTGAGGTGAGGCCCCAAAATCTGCATTTCTAACAAGGTCCCAGATGACATGGTAAACACCACACTGAAAACCGCTGCTCTACACAATGAAGTCCATGGTGTCAGAGAGGCAGTGCTGTCCACATGGCAGTGACACAGGGCTCATGACTACACCCACATGAGGGTGCTGGGAATGATGGGCAACACGCACAGAGGCACACGATCAGAAATCCTGGAGGAGTGGAAGACAGGAAACCAAAGGGAAAAACTGACAGTAGTTTGAAGAACCCCAGGGGGAAAGAAGAGACAGAAGTGGGTGTGGCAGCTGCCAGGTGAAGCCAGAGGAAGCAGGGGCTAGTTCCCATCCTCGGAGAGCAGATGGAGTTGGGGAGGGGCAGGAGGGCTCCCCCCACCTTGCTTTGTGCCACTTCATCTCTTGGCACAGACTGAGCTCTCCTTTCTTCCTTGAGCCTCTCTCTTTTTTTCCTCAGGCTCCGCCCACGACTGAAGCGCAGGACCTGAAGGAGGCAAGAGGCACTGTTACAAACAGGTGGTGTGTGCAACGCCAGCAGGAGGCTGTTCCCCCAGGGCCTGGTACACGCTGACCTAACCTAACTCCAGCCTAGTGGGAGAGACCAAGCATTCACATCAAATAAGCACCTCGGACCACCTGCCATGCCTCCTAGGTCTGATGCTGGCACTTCAGGGACCTGGAGATGAGTAGGACATTGCCTCTGACCTCGAGGAACTTAGTCTACAACAGTAGTAAACATTTGTGTGCCAGGCCAGGGTGTGCAGGCTGTGCCAGGCCAGGTGTGTGCAGGCTGTGCACAGCTTTACTCCAGGGAGCACCATTCACACAGACTAGGACACGAATAGCATCCCCTGGAGGTGAGCGATGCAGCAGGCAGTCCGGTGCCAGACACAATCTGTCTTGGTACACTGGACCCAAATTAGCCCATCGGATTTCCTCTTGGCCAAACCATATCCAAGACACGTTCATTTTGACTTAAAATGATTAAGGTGCATCTGTGATCCATGGTACCAACTGTGGGGTAGGAATCTCTTCCCCAAAAGGAAGTACTTAGTCTGCTCCGTAGAGCACAGAGAGGAGAACAGACACATCACATGGGCCTTCCACACCCAGGATGGAACCCAGCAGCTAGCTGTAGGATCTTTGGGCAAGTTATCTGACACCTCTGCTCTATCTTCTCAAATGTAAACACAGGGGGTTGGTGGGATTAACCAAGACAACGCAGATGGCTGGCTCACTTTGGACCCTCAGTCACTGGCAGGTGCCTCCTGCCCGCCTCAGTGCCTCAGAGCTGCTTAAGTGGCAGAAACCACAGGGTACAGGTCACCGAGTTGGCAGAAGCCTGTGCTGCTCAGCTTCACACCCTTTCCCAGCCTCCTCCTCCCACTTCTAGGGTTCCCCGCTGTCACCAGGGAGGTCCAGAAGGTGAAAACACTTTTCCAGGTCACACTATCTTGCTGCAGTAAAACAGTGTGTTGTCTTACATAAATAGATAAGGGCTCTCTGAAGTTACACGTAGTATTTTTCATCTTAGTTTCAGACTTTCTTCTCATGTTCATTATGTTCAAGTGACACCAAAAAGAGCCTCTCTGGGCAGTGAGTATCACTTAAATGGAAAACCCCTGACAATATCTGCCTGTGAATGAACCTGATTTTTAAACCCTATTCTCACCCTCTAAGCCAACAGTTCTGAAAGTGCATAGGGACCCCTGGGTCCAAGAGGTTAAAGTATTTTGATAGTATTAAGATGTGTGGGCCTTTTCCACTCGTGTTCTCTCATCTGTGCACAGTGGCCTTTACCGGAGGCTGCATACATGATATATTGCAATAGATTGCAATGCAGAAAGAGATGAGACTCCTGCCATCTTCTTTTAAGTAAAAATGTAAACAATGCTACTCTTAATTTTTGTTTTGAAAGCATTTCCATGAACACAAAATGAACTTATTTTTAAATGAATAAACATCTTTAATATTTCTCAATTATTGATAGATAAAATTCACATAAACAAAACTCTTTGTAGGTCTCCAAAATATTTAAAAATGTGAAAGGATCCTTAAACCAAAAACATCTAAGAACCGCTGTACTGAGCCATTTCTAAAGCTAAATTTAGACTCATGAGAAAGTCGAGTATGATGAAAGTGACTAGTGCCAGTCACTCACTCTGTTTATGGACTCTTAGAACAGGAGAATATATCAGAGTTAGCCTGAAATTCACTTTCAGAAGCACTTGTGAACCACATCAATCAAAAATGAGAAGTGACATTCACAGATCATCCACACCCAAATAATCATCAGAAAAATGTCCTCCACAGACCATGTTATATTAGCCAGTGAAAATAACTTTGCATGGTTTACAGTCTCTCAGCAAACCATGTACCAAATGAAACGTCATCCATCTTTCCTAGTTCACACAAGTCAGGGAATATTGATCTTAAAGCCCTGGAAAGAAATCTTAGAACTGCTGTGAGGCACTGAAATCCATGGTCAACTACAGTGCTAACGCATGGGGGTCCCCCATTTCAGGCAAAATACATAGTAACACATTTCTGTAACCACAGAACAGCAGGCATGAGTATAATTTTATGCATATTTCAAAGTTCCTTCTTTTTGTTGAGAATAGGGCCTAACATATACAATTATATAAAATAAATTTTCATAAAATTTCATCCTATTTGCTATTCAATATGAGCATGAAAAACTTCCTTAAGTCATCTTTTAATGGAAACACTAAAAGAATAGCATAGGAAAACCGTTCATGGTAAAGTGTTTTTCCCTATGAATTAAGGTCCTAGGTCTCTGGAAGACAAATGACAAGTGGGCCAAAGGTCCATCAATCTTTGTGTGTCCAGGGCATCCTCCACCCCCTCAAGACTTGATGATCTTCATTCACAGGGCTGCGCACGGGCTGGCTGTCCATCAAACTGCCAAACTCTGAAATGTCAGATACCTGTGATGGATTCTGACACTTACAGAGCACCTTATACTTTTTGATCCATGAGAGACTAGCATTTTTCTATCAGGATTCATGGATTGTGTCCACTGATGATTTGTTTGCAAATAACAAGAGAGAAGAGGAGCCGTTCCTCAAAAGAGCATTGGCTCACACCTGTCCAGGGCTCTATAAACTTCCAGAGAACACCTAGAAGGAGCAACTCCACCAGCAAGAAGGTGATCTATTTGCAAATGACAAAATCAACCATTCCAGAAACTGCTCATTGTATCAGGGATGATTTTTGTTGTTTTTTGTTTATTAAGAAAAGCAGATTTATTCAAAATGCATTTGGGGAGGAACTCTTGTCCAAAGCCCATCCCCCCCCCCCCCCCCCGGCTAGCACAGTACCAAGCATTTTTTAAAAACTTAAATGGTAAGGAGGGAGGGGGGATGGTAGATAAGGAGGGGTCAAATATATGATGATAGAAGGAGAACTGACTCTGGGGGGTGCACGCACAACGCAACACATAGGCGATGTATTACAGAATCATACACTTGAACCCTGTATAATTTTACTAACCAATGTCACCAACAAATTTAATAAAAAAATAGAAAAACTTAAATAAAAGCCATGTAGACCCCTGGACTGGCTGGGATTGGGCTAGAAGGCAGGAGGCTGGTGTCCAGAACCTTCCTCTAGCTCCCTAACACTTTATCTTCTTTCAGCATTAGCCAGAATAAGATGGAAAACCAATCAGAGTTTGCTGTAATGTAACGCAGAATTGTTCCAATCGGGAAAATAACCTAAATATCCTACATTAAGGAAGCGGTTTAACAAAACACTGGACAGCAATAAAGAAGAATACTAAGCCTCCATTATGATGAATAATTGTGATGACTGCAGTACAATTTCCTATTACAGTTAGAATAAAGGGCAGACCACAAAAGCATGTAAACCTTGCAGCACAATTACATAAAAATTATGTTATCTGTGGAAGGTAATATGAAGAAACAAGTTACTACAGGGTGCTGAAATTACAACTAGCTTATGAATTATCACTATTAAATTTCTTTATCTTAGATCATCTTCACTTCAACCGAAATGATATGTCATCGTTTTTTAAAATTGAGTGACTACCAAAATAGCATTATTCAACAGAAAAGGAAAGACAATTAGACTGTACTTAACTGCCTATAAGTGGCCGTTTGCTAGACTGCCTGCTCTGAAGCCGCCCCGCCCTCCCGCCTTCCTCTGGGAAATGCCCCTTCACCACATGGTCACTGTCAAATGGAGGCAGCCGTCTTCCCAAAGCCTCTGCCGCACTTGTTCAGGGCACTTGCCCCAACCCCTCCAGTCATGATGCTCCCCCGTGATGTCCTGAACTGGCACCTTTCCCTGGCTGAGTCCTTGAGGAGGCCCAGTGGTTGACAGCCGAGGCCCGTGGGCATCCCTACACTTCCCGCTGCCTGGTTAGAAAGCCCAGTGGCTTCCTATTTACCTTAGTTGGATGGCGTCGGCAGACTGCAACCAGACAGTACCAATGACTTTTAAGCACCCCCACCCCGTTAATACAATAGAAAATGTGATAAATCTTACCTGGGGAGCTTTAGTGAGGAGAAGAGCAACTTCCGGATTGTTGTGGTAGCGCGCGGTCTCCAGCGGAGTCTGGCCTGCCTGAGGAAAGGCACAGCGAAGGACAAGTGACTCCCGGCCACCACCCTGCACACACAGCCCACTGCACAGCGACTCCGCACCGAGTCACACCAGCACCTACACGTGCTAAAACAAAACACGTAGGATGTGGCCCTGCTCTTGAGCTTCCTCCCAACAAGTGCGCCAAGTCACACCTGAGGACACAGCGAGATGGTACGTGCTGTCAGGTGAGCAGCAAGTGCTCCGAAAGGCAAAGGCCTGGGGCACTGCCCACCAAGGAATGCTTCTGGAAAAAGAGAGGAGGGAAGGAGAAAATCAGGCAGGGTCAAGGTGCAAGACTTCAGCTGAGGAAACAGCAAGGATCATCAAGTCCAGCCAGCAGTGGATTTTCCCTGGAGAACAGCGGAGAAGACGCCAGGAAGGGCAGGGGCGGGCCCAGCCAGCGTCTCAGGAACTGGACTGTGAAAAACCATTAGGAAGCTGTGGCCACAATGGAGGCTCTAGGGAGAGGAAGCCAAAAACCATGAGCTGATAACAGTGGGATCCAGAGAACGGGAAAGGTGTTCAGGGCATGATGGGAGAAGTACCATGAGGTACCCCCCAGTACAGGTACTAGAACTGTGAGGAGGGGGAAGCTACACACAGGAGCCTTCACCAGCTGCAGCACCCGAAGCCCCACAGACACTCATAACTGTTCTGCCCCCGGTCCCACGTCTGCTAGTTCAGGGAGGCAGAGACCACAGACAAGCCTTGAGGGAAAAGTGTGCCTGGGCTGGGGGCTGTGACAGGGTCTGGGAGAGACAAAGGGAGAGGGAGAGGGGGAGGGAGAGGAGGAGGGTGGGGGCAGGTGATGAGAAAACAGGTAGAAGTGAGAGGTGATTTCGGAGAGAAAGGGCTTAGAGATTGAGGATGATTAATCTAATGGCCACATGGCCATTATTTTGAGGACCACATCTGTATTCACTTATCATTTACTTAGTCACCACTGACCTTCCTGGTCACATGAGCTCACTTCAGCTAGGAATCTAAAGATGAGCTGTCAGGGCTTGTCAACTCACGGGGCTGCTAAGGGCTGGGGTCTCAAGTCCTCCTGGGAGGGCGCCCGGGGTTACTTTCACAGTAAGGCTGAGATATTAATATTAGACTACCAACAAGCCCGTTCCAGAAACGGGGAGGAGGGGCTATAGAAACCATTGCTGCAACTCCACTTACGTTATTGACGATGGTCCCATCTGCTCCAGCTTCCAGTAAGATTTTAACCACCTTCTTGTGATTCAGGGAAGCAGCAACGTGCAGTGCTGTGTCTCCAGCCTGAAATCAATCAGAAGAAAGCCTGCTCAGCCCCACCTGACCATGGCCCAGAGCCCTCGGGCTTTACATCCCATGGCTCGGTATGGCTCTGCAAAGGTTTGCTGTAGACTGATGGCAAGGGTTGGGGGAGGGGGCTTTGCTCAAGGATTACGTGGTTCTTTGTTAAAGCTCGTGGAACTCACTGACTATACACAAATATCACATTCCTTTCTGACTGAGGAAACCAGAAATTACAGGATTAAGTGCAGGAGTAACGCTGGGCTGGGGTTGTTGAAAATGGTCAGACCTGGAGCCTCACCCTGAGACAGGATGATGGGCAGGTGGCCAGGGGCCGGCAGTGGAGGGGACAGAGAACCCTTAGGTTTCTGAGGGCTACAGTGAGCAGACACTGCGGAGATGGCTACTTCTACAACACCTGCAGGGATGGGAAGGGGCCTCAGCAGCATTCTTCAGGCTCCAAGTTTTCTTTGCTGGGTGGAGTCACTGAGAATCTGTGTCCACTTAACGCCAGCTGTTTTCAACCTCTTACCAAAGTTTTCATAGTTTCTTTATACAAAAAATGTTTTTAGACAATCAACTGTGAAAGGAGGATATGGACAAATGCAGCTTGGTGGGCCCATTCCAAACGCAAATAGTAGGGTTCCCCCTCCAAAAGAAAAACAGATAAGGCAAATAAATAGAGAAGTGAAATAATTCATCATGTCAGGTGACCAGATAAAGCACCCTGACACCTTCCTTCCTGGGTAGTATGAAAATCCAGCCATCACGGCGGCCCTCTTCCCCCAGTCAGTGGGGGCACTGTTATTTCATTGCTGGGTCCCTTAGTTGTGCATGTTGGGGTTGGGGAGCTGTGCAGCAGGGGTTTCCAATCTCAGCTGCACACTGGAACTGCCTGGGAAGCTTTAGAAACCACAGACGCCTGGGTCCCAATTTCACTGGTCTGGAGCACCTGGGTTGGCAGTGATTGCTTTCCACAGCTCCCAGGTGATTACAATGCACCGCCCAAGTGAGGAGCCCTGGTGGGTGGGGGCTGTGTTGGGGTTATCTGACAAACTAGAACCCACTGGAAGGCTAAAGCATGAGAGAATTTAGCTAGGTCAGTGGTTCTCAATCCCGTCTGCACACTCAAGCCATGAGCTTTTTAAAAATCCCATTACTTGGATATTCTGGTCAATTAAACGGAGGTAGGATTCAGGAATGGTATTTTTAATTCCCCTGTTGACTCTCATATGCAGCCAGGGTCAGAAACCACTGTTAATAGGGATATTTACTCTGAGTAACAATTTATTTTCTCAATTTTTGATATATGCACCCGAACTCAGAAAAGCCAAACAATGTCACTTAGGTATTAATAAATACCAAAATAACATTTTAAAAATTCTAAATTTAGACTGAGAGTCAAGCACATTTCCATGGAACACTAATCATGACAGATTTCAAAACCCCATCGTATGGCACAGATACAGATCATGTACCCAGTTTTGCAGTAACCAGACTCCATCGGCTCAAATACAGTGGCAGTGCTCGAGTGAGGAGATGCCTCATTCCCTTGCTTATTCATTAAGTCACATTCTTGTGGGTTTCCTTTGTAAAATCCCATTAAAAAGAAAACCCGCCTCAGGAGCTCCAGAAAATGTTCAATATGCAAATGCAGTGATATGCACTGGAATGATAAGGGCTGGCACTCTCTAGGAGGCCCATAAACCAGGGCCAGGTGGAACTCCTATGCAAAGGCCAGCACTGGCCGAGTCCGAGGCCGGGAGACCTTCCGAGCAGCCCCTGATCCCGTCTGCGCTCACACACCACTCAGTTAGCCTTGTGGGAAGGGGCCCGGCAGCCGTGGGGAGGACACATGCACTGACCTGGTTCTTTTCATGGACAGAACAGAAAGCACTGAGGAGGAGCTTAATGATGGACAAGTGATTATAGCGTGCGGCAACGTGCAAACAGGTGTCGCCTGCCTGCGGACAGAAATCAAACTCTAAGCACAATCTGAGTGGTTACAAAACAAAACAGAGAAAGTAAAAAGAAAGTATCATTTAAAAGCTGAAAGTTGACAATACACTGTAGAATTGTATGCCTGAAACCTATGTAATCCTTGCTAACAGATGTCATCCCAATAAGTGTAACAACAAAAATGAATAAAAAAAAAAAAGCTGGCAGACTAGCATATATTCTTTAGAGGATATTGGCCTGAATTATAAGCATCTCTTTCACCATGGATGTTTCACTCCCATACTCACAGCCCTTAGCTGCTGGCTGCAGCCCTGCTCATTTTCCACTACACAAATTCCCTGCTTCCAGGTTTCACAGACTGGATGTCAGCTCCCCGACAAGACCTTCTCAAGAGCTAAAGCAGAACTCAGTAAGAATCCACTGACCCCACCTCTCCTTACAACCCAAAGGCTCTGGGATATCCTGAATGAAGACCAAGAACACTGCTTTGGAAATGAGCCTTTCCCTTCATGGATCTATCATGGCTGTAAGGACAGGGCAGCAGGGCAAGCTGTTGCATTTTAAGATGACATGCATTCTAAAAAATTCAAGTTGCATCCCATTTTAGTTAGACCCCAACATCCCATAAGGAGCAACATAGTTTTAGAAGCTGATGAAGCAGAAATCACTGGGCGTAAAAGGACGCTCAGCACAGCTCTGCATCAGAGGCCTCCTTAGTGATCACTGGCCAGACTGCTCCCAAAGAGACAACAAAACTGGAGACAAAGTGGTGACGTTCTGCAGTGCTCCCTTGACATTTTAATTCTAGCTCTGTCCAGAGATGGCGACCACTCAGCATAACTTTCTCCCCTAGGTTAAAGGGCCAAGCTCACAGCTGAGGTTCAGAACATTTAGAATCACTTGAGATGAGTCTGTCCCAATCAAGGAGACCCAGGTAAAGCCAGTTTTTGACAGAAGCCTGTCAGATTCTCTAGTTGAGTGGCTGAGTCACGGGACTTACACAGGAGATGCAGTTTCTTGTGGAGGGAGGAGGGACACCCATGTGACCTCTCTGGTCAGGCATCCTCTAAGACAGCGGTTCTCAACCCGTGGGTGGTGACCCCTAGGAACTGTATTAAAGGGTTGCGGCATTAGGAAGGTTGAGAACCACTGCTCTAAGAACTATTGACCCACCAGCTCATCCCAAAGATGCCTCAGCAACTGATTTGTAGACGCTGGTCATGAGTCATCAGCAGACCTTCCCTGAATGCATCATCCAGTACCTGCCAATAGTACAACACTATATGGGCAGAGAACTTAAAACAATTTCGAGGTTTCCTAGACTCATTCACCAACATATGCTGTAATAAATGATAAAACAAACCCAGGTCGAGGAGCGAGCAGTAAAGGATGGGAGAAAAGCTGTTTTCAAGTCTTTTGATTCCTCTTCTTGTGCCCCTATCTGACCCTTTAGGACATGAGCAAAAAAACTAAACGCTTTAATAGATAGTCCCCAAACATTTTACATTTCTATATTCTAGATGCTAACACATAAGTATGCTTTTAGGGTTATGTTCTGAGATGACAAGAGCGCGAGAGAAGCCGGTTTTGTTCACCCACGTTATTTTTGAGGTCGGCGCGGGACCCGCCCAGCAGGAGGACGCGTGTGCTCTGGGAGTGGCTGTTCTGGCAGGACAGGTGCAGGGCCGTGTTCCCCGCCTTGGAGAGAGGCAAGAGAAGGGAGGACACGTTAGCAACAGGCTTCTCTGCAGACCTGCAGGCCTTGCAGAGGGGCGATACTTACAGAAAAAAAAAAGGAAATGCTCATATTCTCTGCTTCCTGATCGGTCCCAAAAGGGGTTTCAGTGGCAAGAACATTTCATTTAGAATCCAAATAGTCAGAGTAGCATCTGTCACAAAACCTTGGTTCCAAGTCCTAGCTCTGCCAGTTACTAGAGGAAAGCCACTGGCCAAGGCTCTTAATAGTCTCAGCTTTGAATTTCTTACTTGTAAAACAGAGCTTGAGCCCTATATGCTGAGGCTGTGAGGACGGACTCAGAATGCCTAGGAGAGCCTTTTCTTAATGGCAAAACGCTGTGCACATGTTATATTCCTCTTAGAGATCACTGCATTCTTCTGACCAAACACGATAAAAGCTGTGGCTACAATATTCTAGCAATGGAGTAAAGAGGGCAAGACAGGTCATCTCCTGTATGGAATTTATACTGTAGCCTTTCCAAATCATCCATTCTTGTATTTTTCTTGAAACAACAAAATTTGAACTATGGACAAGGTCCCCACATAACAGGCAACACAACTCCATCTGTCACCACGCAGGTAATGTCCCTCTTGCTTTTTGACTACCTTCAACATGCCACATCAAAATGACAAACTGAGGATCAGAATAACGTCCACAGTCATCTTGCAGAAGGAATTCATGAACAGAACTTTTTGAGACTATGGAAATAGGGCCTGCAAGGCTGCCACTAACCCCCAGAAAAGTAATAGGAACAGCAGGCAGCATGACAGGAGATTTGGGGTTGGTCTGAGAGAGTCTGTGAACACTCAGGAGGTTAAAGACATGGATGTTTGTTCAGCTGAGCTTAGAAGCGGCAAGGGCTCTGAGCTATTACACTGCCTGCTGGTAGCTTTTCCCTCACGTAGTTTACTCCTTCAGGAACACACAGCGCTGTCTGACCATACTCAAGGATGTTATATACCTCACCTTTTGAAAAGAGAAATGAGTTATAAAAATAAAAAAGAGGAAAACTGCATGTCACCAGCACTTACCTTTCCTCTCATAACCTTAGCTCTAAACCAGCCTGGGTAGAGTACTGCTTCCTCACTGTTACCTCCAGGAACCTGGAGGAGTTGCAAGCCTGAGATTTTAGTAAGCGCAATGGCTACCGACCTTTTGCTGCCCATATAAATCACCTGGGGGGAGCCTTTAAAAAACATACCTGTGCACAGCTGCAACCCTTCTAGGGACACTGAGGTACTCGGGCTGGGGGTGGGTTCTGGGCTGCTCAGGTTTTAGCACTGAAAGTGAAGCACTCTGGGAAACCTCTCAGGCTAGAGCAAGCCACAGCTGATCAGCCCACGCCTAGTTATCAGGGTAGGTTCAGTCAACACAGTCTCCATCCCCTTTTTGGTTTAAAGTTTCGCAGGAGATTTTAAAGTGCAGCCAGGTAGAGAACCACTGCTAGCTTCGTCCTCAAAAATCAAGTATTTACCGCATTTTAAACACTGCATTTCCTGTGAAAGGGATCAGTGCTTGGTTTGGTGTACTTCTCATTGCCCACATATTAGATTGTCTCAAAGCTGTTGGCTTCATGGGAGTCATCAAATATGTGTTGAATAAATGAGTGAAGTAAAAGAAATTCGATCATGAGTTAAAATAAAAACCTGTGGTACATCCACACAACAGACTATTACTCAGCAACAAAAGGGAATGAAAATATCACACATGTAACAACATGGAGGAATCTTAAAAACACTATGCTGAGGGAAAGAAGCGAGACACAAAAGGCTGCATATTATATAATTCCGTTTAGCTGATATTCTGAAAAAGGCAAAACCAATTGGTGGAGCTAGAAGTGGGTGGGTAGATAGGGGACTGCCACCAAAGGGCACAGAAGAACTTTTGGGGGTGATACAAACATCTTATATCTTGACTGTGAGGTGATGGTGCTTATGCAATTGTATGCCTCTGTCAAAACTCACAGAACAGTGTTCCAAGGATGAACTTTACTGTATAGGAATTACACCTCAAAACCTGACATTAAAAACTGACCTAGGTAGGCACAGAAACAGGCACTTTTCCCACCCTGATTTCCCTGGCCGGGGCTGTAAACTCGCTGAGTAAGAACGACATTTCTTATAAATGGAGTATTATTCAGCCTTAAAAAAAGAAAATCCTGTCACTCACAACCATGGAGATGAACCTGGAGGGCACTGTGCTGAGTGAAATAAGCTAGATGAAGACAAACATTGCTTGGAATCACTTATATGTGGAATCTTCAAAAAAACAAAACAAAACATGAATGTCAAACGTAGAGGAACAGAGTGGAAAAGTGGTTACCAGGGGCTGGAGGTGCTGGGAGTGGGAAATAGGGAGAAGTTGGTGAAAGGGTACAAGCTCTTATTTATAAGATAAACAAGGTCTGAGGCTCTAATGCATAACATGGTGACTATAGTTGATAAGACTTATTATAGAGCTGAAATTTACTAAGAGTGGAATTATCACTAAATAAATAAAGGTGAATATGTGAAGTGATGGATATGTTAATTCATCTGATGGGGGCAATCCTTTCAGTGTTCACATGTATCAAATCATCACTTGTACACTTTATCTTAAAATTTTGTCAGTTATGCCTCAATAAAGCTGGGGGTTTAAAAAGAAAAAGAACCTGTGCTTGCTTTGGCAGCACATACACTAGAAAAAGAACTTTTCTAGAGGTTTCCTCAGAGGCTGTGGCGGTGAAGAACAAACAAGTCCCTCTTCTGAGATATGGCACCTCACATGTGCTTCCAACTACTCGTGCCGTTTTGTCTGGAGCGAGGACTTGTGCTTCCCACAATCCTTCTGGGGCCGTGCACAGACTAGACGGCAGTGTGGTAGAGCAAACAGATCTGGACTATCTTACAGTCCTAACTGTGTCACAAATGAATCACGGATCTTAAGTCAAGGACTGTGTAGGCTTCCCTATCTATTAACTGGGAACCACCTTTTAATACTTCTCTGAGTTGGTAAAAACTTAACTCATGTTTCAGACCATGTTTCTACCACTACAAAGAAATGGAGCAGCCACCAGCCTGCCAGCCAGTGAGCCAGGCATTATTAGAGATCTTCTAGTCTACAGCCATACCACCCTGAACACACCTGATCTCATCTGATCTCAGGAGCCAAGCAGGATTGGGCCTGGTACATGGACGGGAGATATTCTGATGCATGGCTTGCTTCTTTCCCTCAAGCTCTTGACCCAAGAGGGAACCATAAGAAACATTTAACCAGTAAACGACAGTACAAAGCTATACGCAGTGCCCAGGAAACAGTCCCACAACTCTTCCTAGGAGACTGGGTTGGAGGTCCCTATAGGCAAAAACGAGAAGCAGGTTGTCCCTATGGAGATGGCCAACAGGAGGGGACAGTGAGCCCAAGCTGACAGCACAGGAGGCACATGCTAGGAAAGGCATAGGGAAGAGGCTCCAGATGTAGGATGAGGCCACTCTAGGGAGGCCCCAAGACAGCGTCTGGCAAAGGAGTCTTCCTGGAAGGTTTCTGAGTAGAGAAGGAGCAGGATAAAGCTGGTCAGCCTGCTGTGAGGCTTCTAAACTAATCCAGGGACGCATTAATAACGAGCATGGAAGGAGAGGGATAGGTGTGAGAGGGAGATGTGATCAGTGACTGGAAAGGGGAGACAGAGGGAAAAGGGAGAAGAAATGCCATTGTCCATCCCATCCCCATGAGGACAAGCACACTCTAATAAACCCATGGAAAAGCAGTGAGAGCTGGGAGAGTTCAAAGGAAGCCAAAGCCACTCAAGTAGATTCTCTCGCTCACCACGCAGACTGTACGCACTAAGCAGTTTCAAGCTTTCATTTCCCTGGACAGGTTCCACATGCTCCCCTGAGCGTACTCTGCTCTGTGAGAGAGGTTCCTGATACGGGGAAGGCAGCCCCCAGCCATCCTTCACCTGTGAATGAGGAGTTCTAGCACCTGCCAGCCTCACCTTGTTCTTGGCAAGCACGTTGGCTCCTGCTTTAACGAGCAACTTGACTGATTGGCTGAAACCATGCCAGGACGCTTCATGCAGGGCCGTATTCCCATCCTGAGGAACACACGCACAGAGAGAAAGCACGTTACCCAAGACATCATTCAGCCCACCATAACAATATATCAGATTATAAAAGGGCACAGCACAAGGCCCTTCTCAACTGGGGTTTAACATCTGAACCACAGAACACAGAAAATGACTTGAGTGGCCAGTTTCTCCATTCTCCTAGAAATGGTACATAACCATTCTAGATGCATTCTAGATTCATAATAGACCATGGATACCATAGGCATTAGAGCTTAGGTCTCTCTGGGAAGATTGGTTGAGAGAGGCTCAGTCACATCTACTAGACAGCAACACCAGGATGGCATGAGTCATTCCTTCCCACCTCCATCATCCCTTGGGCTCTGCTCTGTGCCTGGCCCCAGAGAGAACCCTGAAAAGATTGGATAAATGAAGAGTCCAGCTTCAAAAATTCCAGGGCTCAAGGACCAAATAGGTAGATTTTCCCCCTCCTTTTTCTCCCCCAAATTTTAATCTCACCCAGCTTCATCCAAATGCCCCAGGGCCCCAAACAAATGAGCAGGCACTAAGAAAACAGTGATTTATAAATAAGGTCAGTGTCCTTAATATGTGGCTTTTTAAATAAAAATCAACCAATTAAATATAGCTTGTATTTGCTTCACTTAGTATAAAACGAAGAAATCTTAAGTATGATGAATGGGGCATGGAGCACAGGGGCTTGGGGCAGTGGGAAGCTGGAGAGGCAGAAATGCCCTCCGTGCTGTTCCGGGCCAGGGTGTCGGGCAGTCCGCTGGGGGCAGTGCAGGTGAATTCTCCAGTTATGTCCAGGATCTGGCTTACACTCGCACTCAACCACACCAAGAGACAAGGCTTAACACTGCTGACACCCACAAGGGGAAGTCCAGGTTCTCAAAGCCCATGGTACTGATGGCCAAGGAGTGGGGCAAGCTGGGAGCGAGCGTGGTGATGTGTGGCCCAGCCAGTGAGACTGACTGCGTGAAGCAGGAAGCAAAAGGAAAAGCGGCTGGAAGGGGTGCTGGTGATGATCCGCTTCTTGATCCGGATACTCACACAGATGTGTTCAGGTAGTGAAAACTCACTGAGCTGCACTTACTGTCTGTGCACTTTTCTGTATATATACATTCATAAAAAGTTGTTTTAAAAACTAAACAGCTGAATTGTACATAATCGCAATATTCCACATTTTAAGGTTGTTTGACAACTTAAAAACACTGGATTAATATATGTCACTGGGATTTCTTAAGGAATTGATTTACTTACGTTTTTTTCTTCTGATATAGTTTTAAAAATTAACTTGCTCACCTATGAAAAATAATAATAAAGGAAAGAGTCGGGAAGGGGCACATGCCTTCCCATATCTGGGCCTCCACAGGTCATTACTTCTAGATCTTTATTTTATTTTTTTTTAATTATTTCTTTACATTTATATTTATGTGGTTGCCTACTCTGCCACAGAACAGGGGAAAGAATCTTTTTAAAAATTTACTGGGGTATCAGATACTCTTTCAAAAGAAATTTGGGCCAATTTTATCAAGTTAAATCATGAGCGATGAAACTCAGGAAAGATAACATCTTGCAAGCGGTTCCTCAGGCTGGCCCGTCCCACTTCACCTTGTCTTGTCGGTCCAGGGCACAGCCCTCCTGGATGAGCGCTGCGATGACCTCGGTGTTCCCCACCACTGTGGCCCGGTGCAAGGCGGTCTGATCCCCCTGCAGAATGACGTGGAGGCAGGAACAGGGTTGAGCTCTCTCCACCAGCCCTCCAGCCCTCCATCACTCACTCACTCACTCCTCACTCTGACACAGAACAGATTGGTCACGACGGGTGAGGCGGGCTTTGCGGTCTCGTTAGTAGACAATGCACGCCAGGCATAGCAATTTTGTTCAGTGGGAACCTGACGCCAATAGCAAAATAGCCATCGGCCGCAGAGCTGATCTCAGGATAAGGGTCAAGCCCTCACCTGTTGCCCAGGGGGATGGCAGTGTTCAGCTGGACAGTGACTGTCACATCTGTGAAGAGTGGATCTGAGAGAGGGACTGTGCGTGCTATCCAATTATACCAACAACGCCTGGAATCTTTACCCCCTATTGAGTTCTTTCATTCCCTGCTTTCAGAGAAATCGCCATTGAGCTATGCTAGTGAGTAGGACTCATGATGTGATGGCAGGTATATACATGTTGATTGACTTGTACTGGCCAAGAGCAATGTAGGGGTTTATGCTGTGTCATCTGAGGACTCCAGGGATGGCAAGCTATCACTGCATATCTCTAAGAAGCCTCTTCTGATATTTCATGACGACACTCTCACTGATTTATACTGCATTTGACCCTTTTCTCTGCAATCAGATTCCTGGAATTGTAGGCCTTCTCTTTCTCTGTCAAGGTGCCAAAGGGAACTTGACTCTCTCCCCTTATTGCAGTTGAGAGGAGGACTAAATGCTCCTAGAGGTAACATAGTCAAGACTGTAATGAGAGAGAGTTCTGTAGTCTCTAAGAGCACATCTTATCTCTTAATCGTACTAAGGAAGTCGACTCTAGACAAACCAAGTCCAGCCTGGGGTCCAGGTTCAAATGGGGGAGGTGGATGGTCCATGTGATAATCTTCTAGTGAGACGGAAGGGGCACAGGGCATGGGGGTCAGGAGACGTGAGCAGTGTGCAGCCCTGGGAAACACCTGTCACCTTGCTGGGCCTCAGGTCCTTCACCCATAAAAGGGGAGGGGGATGGATGATCCCCAAGGTCCTTCCCTTCCTTTCTTGGGTTCTGTGATTTGGTTGGTAAAAGCTGTACATAAATGAAGTTTCCTGGTGGAGCACTGGAGGGGCAAAGGACAGTGCGGGGCATCTCTGGTCCTTAGCCCAAGAGAGGAAAGGCATTATAAGATACAAAATATGAAAATTTTCAAAGAGAGATGCACCACTACCTATAAGTAACCCTAATGAAATGCTGATTCGACATACTAAACTTCCTGAAATCTATAACAAACAACAATGCACTTAATCAGAAAAAAGTTCTGGAGATGGGTATGGGTGATGGTCACATATGAATATAAATGTACTTAATGCCACTAAACTGTTATGGTTAAAATGGTAAATTTTATGTTGTGTACATTTTATCACAATAAAAAGCACTTAATGCTATGTTAAACTCAAATTCAACTTTTTTTTTTTTTTTTAGAGGTGAAACAAAGAGAGAGTTTATTGAAGAGAAAGTGCACTCCAAAGAGGTAGGAGTGGGCTCAAGCAAGGACAGTGGCTCAAGAGCCTCAAATTTGATTTCTTAAAGTTAAAAAAAAAAAATCTCCCTTTAAAAATCCATAAGAAGTGATTTCATTCTTCCTCATATTTTTCCTTTTTTTTTTTTTTTTTTTTTTTT
The DNA here is from genome assembly GCA_004026885.1 of Lyroderma lyra. NCBI lineage: Eukaryota > Metazoa > Chordata > Mammalia > Chiroptera > Megadermatidae > Lyroderma > Lyroderma lyra. The sequence goes on along the minus strand of PVJL010013126.1, from coordinate 4,009 downwards.
TTTTTTTTTTTTTTTTTTTTTTTTAATGTGGGTGGTTCCCTGGCTGGGAATCGAACCCAGGCCGCAGCGTTGACAGCGCCAAAGCCTTAGCCACTACACCACCAGGGAACTCCATATTTTTCCTTGTATTTTTAAATAACTTCTAACATTTTATATTTAACACATAATTTTTAGCATCAAGAAAAACTGCTAGTTATTAGAAGTCTAAGCTGTAACAATACAACAGTAATGGGACTGTCCATGCCTTAGAATCTTCTCACTGTTCATTCACAGAATTTAAGGCATTTCTGCAGTGATGGGTCATGACCTCCAGCCCCTTTACCATGACTTCATCCACCATCCGCAACCCCCCCCTCTGCATCCTAAGCTAGTATCCCATTATAAATTAGTTTAGACTTGATTTTCTCCACTTTCTCAGACCCCTTCATCGAAGAGGACGCTTTCTATGTGGCATGGAGGCAAGGGAAGAACATGGCCACTGGATCAATGATTGGAGGAGGTAGGCCAAGCCATACACATCCATTTCAAACATCGTGGGAAGTGTTTCCAGACGAGGTACGCGTAATGCCCAAACAAGTAATCATATGAGAAACTGACCAAGTTTTGAATTTTAAAACTTCTATAACAATTTCCAAGACTGCCCATTTCCCTATCAGAATGGTGATGGGTTTTCCCAAAATGGACCTAAAGTGCAATTTATTACTGATCTGATGAGAAAGATGACACTCTGTTCTCAGCAGGAAAGGTAAGACTATAGCTCACTCTTTCAGGTTAATTATTGACTTGGTCAGATTCCTAATGCTTAGAGAGGTCTTTTAATATTTCCACAAACTGCTGGCACACTAACTAGTACTCCCTGGACCAATCAGAACTATCTTTTTACACAACACTTAACCATTCTGTCCATGTTATGCATGAAGTGTGAACAACAAGCCCCAGACACACAAGTCGCATCAGCCACTCTTGCCACACAAGGCATCGCATAAAAGGCCCCTGCTGATTAGGGTACAGACAACCCTAAGCCTTGCTTTAAGTAAAATGTTTTATTGTGTTTCACAAGCTGCCACTAAATCATGAATTGAGGCAGCTTTGGAGCCATTATTTATTACTTGCTTTCAGTATGAACCCACTATATTTACTTCCCTCAAAATAACTTTCTTTTGTGAAACTCCAGCTCAATTTGAGAAGCTAAATCTAACTTTTAGTTCAGCCCTTAGGAGTCAATTTCCAGATGGATTATCAAGACTCAAAAAGATTTAACAGCTTGTGTGAGGCTGCAATAGAACAAACTGTCCCAACCAACTGGCATAGGTGTTTCCTGCATCTCCCCTTTCTCTGCAGAGAACTTTTAGCTGCACTGCCTGTCTCCAGGCCAGAGTTCCCCCTCCATTTTCACTCCCCTCAGACAGAGACCTCCCTCAGTGCCCAGGTCCTTGCTTCATCAGTCGGACAAACACGGCTGTGAAGCCCAAAGTCAGCCTTTCCCCACTGTAAGTGGCTGTCCTATGGCTGGCCCATGAGCTTTGTTAACTCTAGATGGGGTAGTTCTGGAGGACCGAGAGGGACATCTCTGGCATATAAAAACCAGCCACCCATAAGCTCCCAAGATGAAAATAAAGACCCTGTAAGGCATGAAATACATAAGCAAAGAGCTGCCTCGGACTATCTACCTCAGAGCTACTCTTGCCCAGAACACAACACAAACAACCAAATAACCTGAACCTCTCAACCAGGAGAGGGTCAATTACCTTGGGAATCAACTTTTCCTCCTGTAAAACTAAAATCTGCTGTTGAACTATTTCCTCTTTGAAATGACACAGAAAAGAACAAAATGTGTCTTCAATACATACTTATTAACAGTGCCTAAGCAGCAACTTTGACTTAAATCATACAGAATTACTTAAACCATTTATATTTTATTTAAATCGTATAGAAATAAGGGTTTAAAAAAAGGTGGGAAAATATAGAACTCTCAATAGCATTTACTTATATATTTAGTAAGTATTTACTGACCTCCTATTATGTATGCTCCAAGTGACATAGCATCTAATTCTCTCATTTCATGGATTAAAAAACCAAGCCCCAGTGCAATTCAGGGCCTAGACTAATGAGGGGTGGCATGGTTGGGCCAGAATTCAAATTGTCAAGGCTCTTTGCATTCATCCCTGTTTCCCACCTGTGAAGTCAGTTAACCGTAGGATAGGCCTTAAAAAAGATCAGGTGCCTCTGTGGGGTTGGGGCTGCCTCTTTATGTTGTCACCAACCTAAGTGCTTTAATACAGTGCCATGGCCACTATAGGCACCCAAGAGACAGTTGCTGGAGGATTAACTACAAAGCAGCAGAAAGAAAAATGCTGCAGCTTGAAACCTGAAGAGCCAGCAAACTGCAGCTTGGCACTTCGATTTGAAACATGGTGACGTGTTTGTAAAGTACATGAACTGCCAGCTCTCAATTTTTCTAAGACACTGGTGTTTCTTACTTTGGGTATGGAACCTCTGAGGTCTAAGTCTTTGTTCTGAAGTATTTTCAGTATCTCTCCTATATGGTAAAAATAAGTGAGCATAGTGTGGGCAGATTCCAAAGCTAAGCTCGTGGAAGAAACCCCAGACATGCAAGGGTGGAACATGCCCCTCTTCAGGAGAAATTCCTCCCAGGTGGCACAGGCAGACATACTGCAAGGAAGCTCAAGACAGGCTAGGTACACAAAGCAAGTTGCTGACCTCTTTTTCTCCCTCTGATCTTCTAGGGTTCTTCCTAGCCTTTCTTCTCTGGTTTTTCTTATTTTTTTCTTCCTTCATGACTTTTGCGGTGGCCACAGGGTCCTGGACTATTTCTGAGGTGGGGGCTGTGTGATTGCTCATTGACCAATCAGAGATGGCATTAGAGCTCCAGTGAGAGTTGACAGGATTGGCAGGAAGCAAGAGGGAATTTGCTCCTGGAGTTGCATATTCTAAAGAACTGGTTTCCACAGGTTCAAATTCATAATAATCCCACTCCAAGCCACTGGAGGTCATTCTTCAACTAATTCTCAGTCTTTACCATGCCATAAAGAACAGTATCTGTAGAATATGAAGTTAGGAGTAAATGCTTCATAACATTAACAGTGTCTGTTGGTACCCATCATCCAAGACAGGTAACTTCTGCAATAATATTTTTTGAAATCTCCCAGCTTCTTTATAGAACACCCAATAGAGTTTTCTTCCTCAAATCCTTGCATAAGTTTCAAGGCTGATCATCAACAAGCATGGTAAAACACACAGAAGACAGACATGAGCCATATTCTAACAAATGCATTACTTTAGATTTAGAACTAGCAAAGGTCCGTTCTACCTCCTTCATTCTCACCTGTTTTTACACTGTTTTGTTGTTGTGTTCTTATGTTGTTTTAAGTTACCTGAGATAAGCAATGTATGCATTGTCTAAGGTGGGAAAGATACAAGAAAAGAAGTACTAATTCTGATAAACGAAATGTTCCTGTTAAAAGCAGAGCTGGCTTTTCTTCTGCTGCCATAGCTACAGTGACATACCTCCCCTTGGTTACCTTGTGAGAACTCCTGCGTATTCTACTTCCTATGTTGTCTGATATAAACAGCAGTAGTTCTAGGAAGTTAGCATGGCTTGTGTTGCCTAAGAACACAGTGAACTTGGAGCTCAGGCAGGAGTGTTGGGTTGGGATAGGTTAGCATGCCTGGCCTTGCAGTCCTGCCCCCGTGGCAAACAGGGCTTTAATTATGTTAACAGAAGAGTAGCTGTATCCCAAGATGTGTGCACCAGCACTCCATGCCCTGCCTTTTCTGTGGTCAGAATCTCATCTCTCTCTCCCTAAGGATATGATATAATCAGGAATGTTATGATGGCTATCGTACAGAAAAATAAAAAGGTATGATGGCCCAAGGTGAAAATCAACAGAAGCTAAGGCAGCATCTTTTGAAAATTATATATATATATATATATATATATATATATATATATATATATATATATATATATATATATATATATATATAT
>PVJL010013125.1:0-33678 GCA_004026885.1 Lyroderma lyra | reverse complement strand
TGGGGGAGGGCCCTGACATGGGGGAGGGAGGTGACATGAGGGAGGGTCCTGCCCGCTTCCTGTGGCTCCAAGGGACAGGATTACACAGGGTCGATTCCTCTCCCTCTGAGCAAGAGTGTGTGTTCCAGCAGTGAGGAACGCTCAGGAACGAAGGTGACATTTGAACTGGCCTAAAGGCATGAGCAGAGATGGAGGCAAGGCCAACCCCAGCTGGGGGCGGAGTGAGCTCCCCATCCCTGGAGGTGTGCAGGCTGGGGTAGGGCAGGTGTGGTGGCCAGGCCTCTGGGCATTGCACCGCCGTGGGATTGGGTGCTCCGTGGGTCCTTCCTCAGCCTGAGATGCTTGATGGCTGACTGTGTGTCCTTTTCTAGCCAGACAGCGATCACCTCAAGAGTAAGGGCCTTGCTTCCAACAGTTTGCGCCCCCGCCCCCACCCCACCCCAAGTCCCCAGCACAGAGCTGGCCCGCCTCAGGCACTGGGCACTCCGTGATGCTTGAGGAGCCCCATCCTGTGCTCAAGATGAGCTAATCATAGGAGAGCCACCCCTCCCTCACCACAAGAAGCGGGGTTCCCATTTCTTTCACTCAGCTAATAGTTAATGAGAACCCACTTTGTGCCAGGCCCCGTGCCCAGGGCTGGGGATGCCAAGTCCACACGATGCGGTCTCTATCCTCCTGGATGCTGTGGCTCCTCTGGGTGGGCAGCCTGCACCCAAACTCGTGAGTTGTGCTTGGCTATTGCTCCCATTAAGGCTCCTGTAGCCACGAAGCACCCCCGGGAAGACCCAGAGCCTGTGACATCACAGAGCCTGCAGCTTACTGGGGGCTTTCTCCACGTGGACTTCTGTCACACAGTTTACCTCTCACGACAAGGCTGGGGGTGTGGTGGGAATTTTCGTCCCCATGTCACAGATGACAACACCAAGGCTCAAACAGGTGAAACCACTTGCCCACACTCACAGCACAAGCCAGTGGCAGAGCTGGGACTAACACTTGGTGACTGGCTTCAAATCTACCCCACAGAGAGGCTTTCTAGAGTCATGGGAGGGCAGCCAGGTGACATCAAGCCACCAAGCATTTCCTAAGTGCTTGCTCTGCCCCTAAGAGGCTGTCTGGAAGGTTGGGGTGAAGTCAATGAGATTATTAAGGGGGTTTGGGTCCAGCTTTCTCTCTTGGACGGAAAACCCCCTGTCGCATGGCATCACCTCCAGGTGGACATTCCTCAGTCTCTGAGGGCCCTGGAGGACCCTACAGATCTGCTGGAGGTGGGGCCAAAAGCTCATGAGACAGTGAGGTCACACAGACCAGTGTAAGCAAGGGGCAAAAGGTCAAAGTGTCCACAGGGCTGGAGGAAGTGAAGGTGTGGGTGGACAGGAAGGGTCCTCTTCCAGCTTTCTCTGATCTCCTTAGGGGCCACAGGAGACAAATGGAGGGAATTAAGTGGACAGAGGTGCAGAACTGCTGACGCCGAGTAGTGGGGGGACTTAGATTTACAGTGTCCAGGGGCCCACTCTGTGTCACCAGCTAGGAACCATCCTCACCAGATAGGAGGATCGCTCTCTCTCTTTCCTCCCCTCCCCCTCCCCAGCTAGGCGCTATAGTTCATATTTAATATTAAGAAAGAAATCAACCCTACTCTGGCAAAGATCACTGGATCCAGAGGGGTGTGACCTTATCTGTTACCAGATTTTCCCCAAACCAGCTGGGGGGGGGGGGGGGGGGCGGGATTCAGGGCTGCTGGTCTGGAATAGAAGCAGAATGGACACGGGACAGCCCATGGCCCGCCCACTCCCAGCCCCATCCCACTCCTACTTAGCTGTTCCATGGAACAGATAAAGCAATTCGGAGCTGCTCACCCAGCAAAGACTGTGGGTGCACGTGGGTCCCAATAACCTCTTTGGCCTAAACGGAAGGATTCAGACAGCTTTCCCCGAAGCGTGGGCTGCATCTCTCTGTGGGACCAGGAGCTCTGACCGTGGAGGGAGACACGCCGTGAGAAAGGCCTATCTTTTTCAGTTTCCTTTCAAGTCCTCCAGGGGAAAGCTTCATCTCCGTGTTAAATTGTCTTTGACGCCTCTCTACCCTCAACTCATCTCCCTTTTGCAGGAAAAATGGAGCGGAGCCCGGGGCCCAGTCCTGGCAGACAGAGCGCCTTAGCTGAATTTAATTGCCTTGTTTCATTTCTGTAGCATTTGCGTTTACAGTATGGCAATGCGTGTAAGTGCTCCTTGTCCATAAGTAGGACCTTGTGGGAGCAATATGGGGTTCCCTTTGAAATTCAAGTCCCTACAGATGAGTTGGAAACAAGTCAATAAATGACAGTGCAGGGAAACAGAAAAGGAAATGGTAACGTTTAAGGCAATGGGTGTACCGGTTGGCTCGATCGTGGTGATTGAAGCACGTAGGGTGCAGACGAGGGCTGTCCGGGAAAATCCAACCACTGTCAATATAACGAGAATGGACACGTGGCTGGATACTTTCCGGACAGCCCTCGTATATCAAGTCACCAAGTTGTACACCTCAAATAAATACAATCTTTATTTGTCCATTTGTACCTCAATAAAGCTGGGAAAGCATAATAGTGCAGGAGGTACACGGATGTGGCAAAATCATAACAGTAGGGTTCACTAGCTGGGGACCCTCAAGTTGGAGAATGTCAGAGAGGCTGGGCGGTCCGTAGTGACTGTCTTCCCGTCCTCCTCTGTCCCCAGGAGTACCCGCTGGCCGCCCTTGCGGGCACCGCCTGCCACTGTGGGTTCCCCACCACACGATTCCCCCTCCACGAGAGAGAGGACGAGCAGCTCTGCGCCCAGAAGTGCAGCGCAGAGGAGTTTGAGAGCTGCGGGACCCCCAGCTACTTCATCGTGTACCAGACACAGGTCCAAGGTGAGCCGGGCCCCCCCACAGTCGACCCCCAGGAGCTCTCCCAAAGGCCGCCCTCCTAGGGGTGCCCCAGTCCATCCCACACCGCCCATTTAACATCAACCCCGTGAGGAAGGAACCATTTCCCCCATTTTACAGATGGGGAAACTGAGGCCCAGAAAACGTTTCATTAGGTGCAGTGGGTCACATAGCTGGGAAGTGGCAGGGGTGGGCCTAACAGCTGGACTCTGTCCACCCTGACCCCTGTCCATGCCCTGCCCTTTGCAGACAACCGCTGCATGGACAGAAGGTTCCTCCCAGCCAAGTCCAAGCAGCTCATCGCTCTGGCCAGCTTCCCGGGCGCCGGCAACACGTGGGCTCGCCACCTCATCGAGCTGGCCACCGGCTTCTATACCGGCAGCTACTACTTCGACGGTTCCCTCTACAACAAAGGTGAGGAGGCAGAGGAGAGCAGGGAGGACCCACTAGGAGGGCATGGGAATACCCTTCCTGAGCACCCACTATGTGCTTATTGACACCTACTATGTGCTTGGTACCTTCCTGAGCGTCATATCCTGGGTACCTCACCTGCCTCTGTTCAATAATGGACATTTTTCAAGCACCTACTACATACCTGGTACTTCCCCTCCATTTAGCTCACTACAGACATTTCTTGAGCACCTACTGTGCGCAGGCAGCTCACCACAGACATTTACTGACCAGCAACTCTGCTGGTCACACAAGTCCAATAACTGTTCACTTAGTAGGTCTATTGAGTACCTACTACTACTTATCAGGTATCTTGTCTACATTTAAGTCAATGACAGTTGTTGTGCGGGCGTTATAGTTTCACTCCATTGACAGACCTTTACTGCGCACTACTCTGTTCTGATGTACTGCCTAAGCCTGGCTTCCCAGCAGGCATTCATGGAGTACCAACTGTGTGCCAGGTACTTCACGTAGGTTCAGAGGGCCACCGCCGTCCTCTTGGCCACCTGCTAGGTGCCAAGAGCTGGGCCAGATGCCCCATTTTTATTTAAGCAGCACAGTAAACCTGGGAGGCAGGATAATGGTACCGTTTCCCAGAAATGAAAACTGAGGCCAGGAGAGGAAAAGTCACTTGCTCGGCGTCCCACAGATCTCTCTCGGTGGGCTGGTGTTTCAAAAACGTGGTCTTTGTTCTATGTGTTTTATACTCAAGTCTTGGGGGGATATCAAGAGTTGATAATTAATGGAGTGAGGTGTCTACTGAAATTTTAACAAGAAAGGAAGGAAGGAAGGGAGGGAGGGAGGGAGGGTGAGAGGGAGGGGAGGGAAGGAGGGAAGGAAGAAAAAGAGAGAAGAAGCAAGCATCACCCCTCTGCGGCCAATGCCCTGGCTCAGGCTGTGTAACGTTTCCCAAAGTCCCCCAGAAATGGCAGGGGTATGTGGGGGTACTGGCACCTGAAGCTTCGAGTGCAGCTGCCTTTGGACTAGGGGCTTTAAAATACTTCCTGTGGCCTGAGCCCTTGCAAGAGACAAGGAGCTCTCCCTGGGAGTTCAGGACTGATAGTGGGGTACAGGCGAAGAGGAAACTCCTGCCCCCCAGTAGCGTCAGTCAATCTGGCTAACCCCCAAGTCCCTGTGCAGCTGAGGGAGAGATGCCTAACCTACCCTCAAACCCTGATGGGTCCTGGAGAAGGGGGGGCAGGGGGCGTGGTGCCCCTATTTGCCCCGACTGGGCAGCGGTTCTGCTGCCCCTTTCAGGCACCAGGCTCCAGGCATAGTGAACAATTTGCAGTTGGAAAACGCACCGGACGTTGGCACCTGCTGCCTTCTCTTCCCCTGACCCAGCGAGTTTGGCCATTTGTAAAGCATGGTTTTCTCTGTGACTGTCCATCTGTCTGTCCGTCTGTCTCTGTCTCTCTCTGTCTCTGTGTCTCTCCGTCTTTCTCTGCATCTCTCTGTCTTATGCATGTATCTCTGTCTCCCTCCAGTTCCCTCCATCGTTGTGTCTCTGGCTGTTCCGCCTCCTGATTGGTTGGTATGTGTTCGTCTCCCCCCTTCTCCCTCCCCATCCTGCTTTCCATCTTTCTGCTTCTGTCCTCCACATCCCTCGCCCCCTCTCCCTGGGCTTTGTCTCCCCTCTCTGTCCTCCTCCCGATCTTGGGGACCCCACGCCCTGAATTGAGGCTCAAGCTCTGTGGCCTGTTAGGTCCCAGAACCGGGGAGGGGCTGGGAGGACAGCCGGGAGGTGGCAGGGTCCTTCTCAGCTGCCGGTGCCCACAGATGGCGCCGGGGATCGAGGCTGCAGCCCCAGCCCAGCTGACACAGGACAGGAGTTCTGAGGACTGCCTCAAAACAAACCCCCTTGTTCCTAGAGCACCGCCAGCCCCCGGGGGTTCATGTCCAGAGCCAGAGTGTGCCTTTCCTACCCCAGTAAACTCCGGGGCATGCAGAGACGTGGAATCTCTGCCACTGCCCTTCTCTGTGCCTCAGTTTCCCTAGGTGCAAAATGCACAGGCAACTATAACATTGGGGGATGGGGAGAAGAGAAGGAGGACATCTGTGACATCTGTCTTGTTCTTTTTGTGGCCTGAACCCAAAGTCATCTCTCCAAATCCTAGGACGACTGTCCAGCGCCTAGAGCTTGAGGGTCACACATGGGTGCCCCCAGATAAGCTGTGTCTTTGTGGCCCTTCAAAGTGATGACTTAAATAGTCCACGTTTCTGTGAAGGAGGAGCTGGGTCCTGTGTCAGAGAAAGGTGGGGATGGGCGCCCCTGCTGGTGGGTTTCAGCAATTCCGCTCTAGCCCCAAGCTTGCATCCCTGACTCCCGCCTTACCTAGGAGCCTCCCGAGGGGACCACTGAGCAACCGCCTGCTGTTTCTCAGGCAAGGTCATCCCATGTGGCGGGTCTCAAAGCCTGCTTTCCAGACAGAGGACTCTTCTGTCCCTGGGAGACATTCTGCTAAGTGGGCAAGTCACATGCCCATGCCCAACATCAGTGGGGTGGGGATGCACACTCCACCCAAAGAGGAGTCAATCGCATCGCGGTCAGGGCCCTCTCAGGCACGCGAGCATGAGCGCGCTCTTCCGTAGCACTAACCAGGGCAGTGACTTTACATCCATTTGTGTCACTATTTAAATAATCTAGCTCTCAAAACAGACCCATGGATCTTTTTGCAAATCATCTTATCCCCAGTTCCCAGCACAGCGCCTGGCACATAGTAGGTGCTCATTAAAGATGTGGGTAATTGAAGGAGTTAACGAGTGAACATATGAGGACTCCGGAGGTGGCTCAGAAGGGGGTGTGGTGGACTTCTTGCCTCCCCCAACTCACCACCATGTCCCCCACCCCTTGCTGTGGGAAGGATTTAAAGGTGAGCGCGACCACTGGCGCAGCGGGAGGACCATCTGCATCAAGACACACGAGAGCGGCCAGAAGGAGATCGAGGCCTTCGACGCCGCCATCCTGCTCATCCGTAACCCCTACAAGGCCCTCATGGCGGAGTTCAACCGCAAGTATGGCGGCCACATCGGCTTTGCTGCGCATGCCCACTGGAAGGGCAAAGGTACTACTTGGGAGGGGAGGGGCAGGGCCTTGGGGTGCAAGGGGCGGGAGTACCTCTTTGCAGGCCTGTGCATGAGGCTCCAGTTCCTCAGCCTATAACCCGAGGAGGTACTCATCTCACATTCCACCTCACCCACAAGGTCAGCCCCTGTGAGCTGGGCTATTAGGGTAGCACAATGGTAAAGAATGTGAGCCCTACAACAAGCTCTGTGGGTTTGGGGGAGGGGGCCGGGGAATGGCTCTAAAAGTTTAACCCTTTGAAGTCAGTAGATGTGATTCATTATGGAAACGGAGACCCTCCTATGAGATTGATTGAAGCAGGTTTCTCAGGCGGGAGTCCGGAGACCCTGAGGTCACCTCTGAAGTCCCAAGAGATCTCTTACAGATCATCATTTTATGAAAACTCAACAACTCCGAGTTGAGAGACTCAGAGAGGTTAAGTGACTTGCCCCAGGTCACACAGCTGGGAAGTGACAGTGATGCCCCTGAACACTGATGTTCATAAAGATGACCTGGGTTTGAGATTCAACTCTAACACTTACTAGTAAGCAACTGCTGCAACCTGCCTGTCCCAAGGCAGGGTGGCAGCCCAGAGTTGTGATCAGAACCTTGAAGTCTGACCCAGCTTCCGCCATCTTTCTTGGGAACCTTTTACCCGTCTGGGTCTCAAAAGCCATGTCAGTCACCTTCATGATTAGCTTAACCCCCACAGTTAACGCATTATTATAGATGGGACAAGCAAGTTCAGGGAGGTGAAGGAGCTTTTCTAGGAGGGGTGGAGCTTGGTTTTGAACCCAGGGAGTCTTGCTGCACAGACTAAGCCCTTAACCTCTGTGCTGACCCATGATAATGGGTTAGGTGAAATGCCAGTGGCTACGAATCACCTAGCCCAGAGCCTCTGACACCCAGCAGGTGCTCTATAAATGTGAGCTCCACCCCCCCACCCCACCCCACACACCTCACCCAGCCTCCAGAACCAGGCTGCTCCAGCCTCAAGCCCAGGTGTTACCGGAAAATGGGGTGTCCTTGTCGACACGACGTCCAGGTTCTTGGTATCTCGAGCAAAGAATTGAACGAGACATGCGCAAAAGTAAAGTGGTGAAACAAAGAGTTTATTGAGGGGAAAGTACACTCCAGAGAGGTAGGAGCGGGCTCGAGCAAAGAGAGTGGCTCAGGAGCCCGATGAACGAGGCTTTGGGGCTTTTATTCTAAGTCTTCAGGGGAGACACCTCTGGGCGTGGGGTCTCTTGATTGACAAGTCTGATTGATAGGCCTGTGACATCACCTTTCTTTTACTGTTCCTGTCTCCTTTCCAAATTCAATTACCTCATATGATTGTCTTATCTTGGGGCAGGGATTACTAGTGAGTGGGTGGTATCAGGGCAGTGGTGACTATTCCAGCAGGGCGAGTCCCACGGGAGGGGTCCCAAGATCCCCCTACTCTACCTGCCTTCCTCACATTTCTTTGAGAGACATGATCCCCCCGAATCTCTATGGGAAGTTGAGGGGCTGAAGGTCTCCTCTTCTGTATCTGCTTCCTGCTGAGGATGGTCGTTGTCCCTACCCTGTCTGATCTAAAAGGGGGAAGGGGTCTCGAGATCCGCCAAGTTGACTCCTTTGGTTGAAGTGGGCTGGAAGCCCTGCCAGGTGACTTCTGCATTGCAAAGGCCCCTAGATAAGGAGAATCAGACCCAGTTAGTGAATTCAAAAGCTTTGGCCTGAGATGGAGATGTAGACTTCAAAGCTATCACTGTCGGGGGCTACGTGACAGAAGATTTGTTTAGCCCTTTGGAGTCTGCATCTTGCTGATTTTGGTCTCCACTGGCCACCCAGGTGTGACCGTTTATCCAGGAATGGCCTGGGGATGATACAATTCACAAACAGCTTCACAGTCGCAAGGATGATTAGCTAAAAATCTAGCACACCCAGCTAAGTCCAATTTTATTATTACATGTCACAAATTTTAGGATGGCTAACCAGGGCTGGAGACAGACATTTTGGAAGTACACAAGTTACAAGTTCTCTGAATGATAGCTCAAACCGGGGCAAAGGACAGCCGGGAGGTATGGGGTAAAAGCCTGTTGTTTTAAGTTTTAAGCAGGGGCAAGGTGGAGACATTCTAGGATTCAAGTTAGGAGCAATCAGCTGTTTAAACCAGAGTTAAAGGAAGACTGATTGGGAGGGTATTAAAGCTACAGCCTAAAAAAGTGAGACTGAGAGCCAAAGGACTAGAACAGGAGTTTTTAGTGAAGTGGGGGGATGGCTACTCTGTTTGGTCCTTCCTGCTCCTTCAAACCCTCCCCCTGGACCCCAAGCTCCAGCCCCTCCACAGAGAGGACCTGAGCATGGCAGGATGATGTTAATTCTGCAATCCACCAATCATACCCTCAAATATGGATGTCATTGATTAAAACTCTGGGGGTCTGCCTGACCAACACTGCCCTGGGTTCCTTTTACCCAAGGGGGCCCATCTGTCCCTCCACTTCCTGCCCCCCACTTTGAGGGGGTGGAAGTTGGACAGGTGGTGACATTTGTTTCCTTGTCCCCAAGAGTAAAGAGGCCTCTGAATTATTCGTTTGTGGAAACAATCGACAGGGTGCACTGGCCAGGCAGGCTGAGAAGTCTGCAGATGCAAATGGCAGGAGCAATCCCGGGAGCAGAGACTCTGCTTGTAGAGCTGGAAAGGACCTGGGAGATCACTGAACCCAGTGGTACTCAGCCCTGCACATCAGCATCCCCAGAGCAGGATGGGAGAATCCCAGCACCCAGGCTGTACCCTGGACCATTCATTACCGGAGTGGATACTGGGCATCAGTATTTTCTAAAGCTCCCAGCTGCTCCCAGAGTTCGGGCGGAACTGGGAAGCACTGATTCAGCCTGTGTTTACTAATGGAGAAACAGGCCCAGAAAGAGGCAGGGACCTGCCAAGGTCACGTGGGCACATAGTGGCAGGACTAGAACCCAGCCCTCCACTTCCCATGAAAAGGGAGGGGGCTCACTAGGGAAGCTCACGGGGACCAGGCACTTGGCCTTCATTATCTCATTTCAGCCTTCTAGTTACTGAGGAAGTAAGGAAGGTGACCACATCCTAACATTCCATTTCCCGGGTGAGAACACCTCCCAGGCAGGGAGGAAGTCACAAGACGGAGGCCCCAGGTGTGGGCAGAGCTAGGGTTCAAACCCACGCATAGCTCCTTTCTCTTACCTGAGGGTGTCGCTGACCTCTGCATTCAGAGGCTCTCCTCTCCTGGCATTAGACCCTTGTCTCAAGTTCAGTTTTAATGCCGGGGAGCCACCTTGCCTCTTTTTCCTTATTCAAGACAGCTGGGAGCTTTAAAAGCAAAGATAAGTGAGGTGCTAGGACTGGCTGAGCCAAGAGGCTGCAGAGGATGGAAGAGAGGAGGAGTTCCAGCCTCTCATAGCAAGGGGACCCCACAGTAGTCTGGCATGGGGCGGGGGGTTGCTTCTCCCAGTGCCCCCTTCCAGGCCAGACCCAGGTCTTCTAGTGCCTGGCTGAGAGCCTTCCCCAAAGAACCCAAGCCCTGCCATCCCCACCCAGCTCGTTCCGGAAGACACTGAAGTTGGAGACCTTGGCTTCAGGCCCTGCCCCAGCAGTGCCAATATCACGTGGGAACTAGTTAGGAAGGCGGGTTCTCAGGCTCCACCCCAGACCTGACAACCAGAAGCTGGGGGAGGGGCTGAGTTTTAGCAGTCCCTCCAAGTGTTCCCACCGCACCCTGCAGTTTAGAAGCCACTCCTGTAGGTCCTGCAGCTCCAAGTGTGGCCTTGGCCCAGCAGCATCCACTTCCCCGGAGAGATTTTTAGAAAAACTAATCTCAGGCCTCCACGCTCCCCACCAGGCTTTACTGGATCAAAATCTGCATTTTAACAAGATTCTGCCGCCCCTCCTCCAAGCGCCCAAGCTTTGTGTGTACTTGAAAGTCTGAGATTTGCTTTCTGGAAGCCCTGGGCCTAGAGTCTAAGAGTCCCCCCATCAAAGCAGAGGTCACCCGTCTGTTGAGCCTGTCCACCCACCCTACCCGTGGCCTCCCCCAGTTATAGCTGGGTCGAGGGTCCTGCAATGCCCCGCCCCGCCCCCCTGACTTTTGGTTCTGTAATGTTAATTTTACAATCTCCCTGGAGTGGGTCCAAAGCAAAGTTTTATGTGATATGAGTACGCAAGGTGAATGGTCCTGGATCTGTTTAATGAAACAGAGGCTGTGTTTAATGATTCTGTGGGGAATTAAGTACAGCTGAGCTATTAATCAGGCCCCAGTTCCGCCCATGGATGGGGAGATGGAGCCCCTGCCCTGCCAGGCCCACGTGGGTGACACTTCCGGTGGAACCAGCCCCCCAACCCTTCAGGGTGGGCCACAGCTCAGTGTGCCTTTATTACCCAATTTGAAGGCAGCAGTCAATTACCGGAAATCCTGAGCTAATCGAGGGCTTTTGTTTTTAATTTTTATTCTTCTTCTTTCCAATGAAGTAACTGAGGAGCTTCAAGTGAGGCATCTGTGTCAGGGCTGGGGTGGGGGTGGGGGTGCACATCTGCTCCTGAAACATCCTGGATATCAAATACGTTGTTGGAGGGAAGCTCGGACCAAAATGATGGGGCCTGCAGGGCATCTCGGAGATGCTGGGGGCCAACATCAAGAGCAATCGTAGCAGGAGCCCACATTTATCTAGCAGCTCCTGTACCCCAGGCCCTATGCCAGGGTCTCTGAAAATCTGATTGCATCCCATCTGCACAGCAGCTAGGATGCAGGCCTGACTTAGCCCAGTCACCATCTTGCAGGTGGGTAACTGAGACTCAAGGAGATCAACTACTGTCCCCAAGGCCACACAGCAAATGTAGAGAGGAGCTGGGTTTTGAACATGGGTAGTCTGACTCTAAAGCTGTCTGCACATGCACCCCACGTCTCAGACAACAGCTGAAGGTGACATTAGCAGGAGCAGAGTGGGACCAGGAGCGAGAAGATGCCTGAGCTGATCAGACCAGGAGCTCTCCAAGGCTTCGCTAGGAGGGCAGGAGCCCGGCTCAGTCTGGGACAGATGGGGGTCTGAATCGTGCTGGGGACTCCCACTGTGTGCCCTTCACCAAGTGGCTCCCTGCCTCTGAGCCTCCTTCCCCCCACCCCGCCCCGTGTATAACATGGGGATAGTCATTCCTGCTCTCCGGTTTTCTTGTGGGCACCGCATGAGATCATGCATGTGCAGTGCCCAACACAGCCCAGACACACAGCAGGTGCTCAGCCCGCATACATGCCATCTCAGGGAGGTCTGCAGTCAACAAAGATGCCATGCCATCTCCATCACCCCTGTGTCCAAGGCTGGGGCTACCAGCTGGGGGACCCCGACCACCATGCAGAATGGTCCTTGCTTTTCTTTGAGGACCACCCTGCAGCCCTCCTCCAGTTCCCACCTGAGGTGGTCAGAAGTGGCCAAGCCCAGAAGTCCAGATCTGTGTTTCACTGGGTGTCCAAGTGCCATCTCCATCCACCTGGGGTCCACCATGGGAGTGGTCATTGTCCTGAATTGCCAGGGCTGCTGCAAGGTGACTCAGGAGTGGGGACATTCTTAAAAAAATGTATAGCAGACTATGCACAGGCTAAATTTTTTCTAATCACCTAGATATATCTGGTCTTAACCTGTTATAACAGTACAAGCCCAACTGGCCAGAGACATTATAAATAATCTATTTTAAGGATAACAAATATCCTGTCACCAGCATAAATATCTCCCAAGCAGCTGTGTTGTTCCGGGGGTGGGTAGGGGGGCAGCGGGAGCAGGAACCCCACCACAGATTCTGATGTATTCTGCAAAGAAAGAGGAGTCCTTTATCACAGTGCATCTTGGCGGTTGGGAATTTCAATTTGGTTCAACCACCATTTATTGAGCCCCCGTTGGGTGTAAGGCAATGGGAAGATATTGGGGTGAGGCTACTGGTGCCCAGGAAAGACCGGGGCCTGGAATTGGGCAGGTCTGGTCTCAATGGTGCTTCCTGGCTATGTGGCCTTAGGCAGGTCTCTTCACCTCTCTGAGCCTCACTGGCAATAAGTAAGCAATAGATCTTTCCTTTCCGGGTAGTCATTAGGATTAAATAAGATCATGGGTATCCATCACCCAGCAAGGGATGACAACCTTGGTTCAATAAACAGATCCTTCTGGGTGGTACGGGTGGTGCTGCCCCCCATGCAAAGCAGTGGCTCTGGCTTCAGGGTTTCAGAGCACCTGCCCTGTGATTTTCGAACTGGGGCTGAGAATTGAGGCCAGACTCCGTCTTTCTGTCCCCACTGGCCTCCCTGCCCACCCCTGCCCCCGCCCCCACCTCCATGCAGTGACTCAGCTTCTAGGTGTTTTCTATTGGAGTTTTTGCAGCCCCCACCCCCGGGTGCACAGGGACTGGCTGTCATTTTGAGATCCTCTCCAGGGCTCCCTGAGGAATCGCCCCAGTGCCACTGTAGCTTGTCTTTCACATCTGAGGATCCCAAACACACCCTCCTAATTTTGGTGACAATCCATCTGTCGTTTTACCATAGTGAGGTCACAAACAGCAGAAAGAAACAGTATATGATTCTCCAATGAAAAGCAAAGAAAGAAAGATGACAATATAAATAATCGGACTTTACTCTGCCCAGCCCACAGTGTGTTGGGGACATAGGTGACATACGGGGAGGCATTTCCATGCTTTTTCCACTCTGTACAATGGCCCTATTATTATCCTGTAAGCAGTTACAATTATTATTAATACTACACAGGACAACTATTACTACACAGGGTAATTTGCTAGTGAAAAGCCCTGACTTTGAAGCCAGACTGTTTAGGTTCAAATCCTGGCTCTGCCAGTTATTAGCTATGTGACCTTGAGCAAGTTACTTAACCTCTCTGTGCCTCAGTTTCCTCTTCTGTTAAATGAAGAAAATGATGACACCTGCCTCATAGGGTTGTTGTGAGAAATAAAGTGAATTACATAGCAATATCGATATAGTTACTATATTATATATTAATATAAATACATACTACAATACAAAACATTAGTAGCATACACTTCCCTGTAAGTCTCTCTTTGGTGCAGTAAAGCACGAAACAAACGTTATTGTCATCCCCAAAGAGAAGGGCGGGCTGAGGATATTCCAGACCCAGACGCAGCTCTGAGGTGGGCGGAGTCCGGAGGCTGGAGATCTCCAAGGAGTTGGTGGTAGGGATGCTGTGCAAAACTGCGTCTTCTGAGCCGCTCCGCCCCCCGCCGACTCCGCCCCTGCCGACTCCGCCCCGCCGGCTCCGCCCCGCTGCCCCTGCCGACTCCGCCCCGCCGGCTCCGCCCCCTGTGAACTCCGCCCCTGCTGGCCCCGCCCCTGCTGACTCCGCCCCCTGCTATCTCCACAGAGTGGCCCGAATTCGTGAGGAACTATGCCCCGTGGTGGGCCACGCACACGCTGGACTGGCTCAGGTTCGGCAAGAAGGTGCTGGTGGTGCACTTCGAGGACCTGAAGCAGGACCTCTTCGTCCAGCTGGGCCGCATGGTCAGCCTGCTGGGGGTGGCCGTGCGGGAGGACCGGCTGCTATGCGTGGAGAGCCAGAAGGACGGCAACTTCAAGCGCTCGGGGCTCCGCAAGCTGGAGTACGACCCGTACACGCCGGACATGCAGAAGACCATCTCGGCCTACATCAAGATGGTGGACGCGGCCCTGAAAGGGAGGAACCTCACAGGTGTTCCCGACGACTACTACCCCAGATGATGTGTGGGGCCAGGGGGCTGGGAGTCCTGACCAAGCCGGAGACCAGAGACCCTGGGGACCCCGCCCATCCGGCCTCCCTGTGGTAGGGGACAGCCTCCTTGGCTGCTGTTGGCCTTCAGTGAGTTTCCTGCATGACGAAGGAGGCTCAAGGGGAGAGACTGCCCAGGCACGCCCCACCTGCTTGCAGCCCCCTTTGGAGATGGAGGAGGCAACTGATTTGGGGAGTTCCAGCCACCCTGACCCTCCTCTGTCCCCCATGTCCCTGCCCCCACTCTGGTTTCCCCTTGTGAGAGGGAGGGCTCATGGGTGTCCTGGAGACCTGAGTGCCTCACCGCAGATATGGAGGGCCTGAATGCAAGAGCTAAAGGGACTGTTGTAGAAGAGGAGCCCCGGATGGGTGCCCTTCCCTCCGGGCTGGGCCGTCCTAGACTTCTCTCCACCCAGGAAGCACTCACTCAGCCACTCCTGTTTGCAGAGAGATTGCTGGGAAGTTTCTCCATAGCCTTAGGTTTCTCACATGCTGGGTAGGGTGGGGAAGCAGTGGTGCTCACAGCAGGTTAAGTGTCACCACCATGTGGGGTCACATACGCCCACCCCCAGGTCACAGTGCTCCTGAGAAACAATCTGGTGGCCTGTCCACTTCTAGGGCTGGAGCTCCGCCCTTTTCTTCCCCATCAGTATCCAGGAGGTGACAACCTTGGGATCCTTGATTTCACCTTCAGGGCTCCTCAGACACGAACAGTGATGCCACGTGCAGAATCTCAGTAAGAGAGAGTCCCAGCAAAGCATCTCTCCATTGCGGGGTCTGACATTGATCTTACACTGCCCTTCTGGCCCCTACCAATGGATCTTTGCTGCCCAGGTGAGAGCAAGGGTGCTCCGATTCAGGTGGAACCGAACCCAAAAGAGAACCCCTATCCCCAACCATCCACCTCCCCTGGATCACAGTCCAAGGAAGGCAGACTCCCTGGGGGGCCCTTTAAGGAATGAGGTGAATGGGAGGGCTCTTCATTTCCATACAAATGCTGCTCCCTTGATGCTGAGACATCAAACCAAAGGATTCCCGAGGACCTGAGTCTCTGATCCTAGAAAGCACTGACCCTAATCGGGGATCCCACTGCTGCTCCCACTGGGGAGGCCAGTGGCTTCACCCCCAGCCCTCACCTGCGTTCTGGTACCATTTCCCAGCCTGTAGATGCAAAAGCCATAGGTCACACAGCTCTTCACTGTTCTGTCTGGAGCACCCCCCAACACACACACACATACAGGCAGTCCCCTGAAGCCTTGGGGTGCAGGTAAATTGCTCGTTCCCAAATAGCCAAGAGACTATGGAGAAGGCGAGTGTAAAGAGATCTATTTTTTTAAGAGGAACATGACAGATACATTCCACCACCCCGGAATCTGGCCATGCGAAGAGATGGGCCCAAGAATGGGGTGGCGTGTGGGCCTCTCCCCGATCCGCTCACCTGTAGGATTCAGGCCTCCCCAGAGCCCAGCCAGGGGGCCTCTGGGTATATTTTGTACCATTGTTTCCCCCAGGCTAAGCTCTGGCCCTCTCGGTGGAGGCAGGGCAGGGCTCTCTCGGGGTGGTCCCCTCAGGCCACAGGCCTCTGAAGATTCCTCAGGTCAACACCATCATTAAAAGTGAGTTTTGTTGATAATTCTGCCCGTGGTAGAGTGTTGTGTAAGGCGAGTTCACAGACGGGATATTTTTCGGGGGGTGGGGGGTGTTTGTGTAAGAGACAGAGAATGTTCTGGGTGCCTAATTGCCGTTGTGTCTGTGTGACTCTATAACTGCCATTGAAGGACCATGTGCCTCTGTGTCTAAGGTCGTCTCGGTGTTCGGCTGCCCTTCTGCGTCACTCTGAGCCCTGACCTTGGCCTCGGCCTCCGTCTGAGCCCTCACTTGACCTCAGATCAAGCCTTGACTCTGGTCCCAGGCGGAGCCGTGAACCCATAGGTCCATTTCCTTTCGCTTCTCTGAACAGTATCTTTCTGCCAACTGCGCCCGGACCAGAAGTGAGGGAAGCCGTGGAGCACCTCGCTCCCAGCTCTCCCGGGCTGTCCTCAGCCCTCGCAGGCTCGGTGCCACCGCCGCAGCCCCTCTGGCCCCCCTGCCCTTGCTAATCACACTTTACATCGAAGACCCCGAGGAAACCAGGGTGGCGTTTTATCATTCAAAGTGGCACTCATTCATTTGTCCAGCAATCCAGACTGGGACTCCTGTGTGCTGGACACTGTTCTAGGTCCCCAAGATTTAAAAAGGAACAAAACAGAGGAAACTGCCCGTCCCTGCGGGGTGTACACTTCACCGACTACCGAGCGGACACCTGTAAGTGATCAGGCAGCTCCTGGGGACATGATGGCGGGGCAGAGAGGAGAATGGCCTTGGGTGGCCCAGGACCAACCCTCAGAGTTTACTGACTCTGTCGCTTAATGGGGACACTGATTCTCAGAGACCAGCACTACCTGGCCTGAGGCACACGACAGTAACAGAATGGGGACCGGCTGGTGGCTTCCCCACAAGGTCCTGGCCACATACACAGAGTGACAGTGCCTTGCTCCTGAGGAAGGAAAGCCTCAGATCCCGGTGCTGGGAACGTGCCTGGCATGGCAGCTGGACACCCGGGCTCTCGGCCTGCTGTCGCCTCCGGGCACTGGGGTCCAGCACCCATCCTCGGCCAGGACTTCCTCCCAAGGCCTCCCGTAACCCTGGAGGCTCCTGGTAGGCAGTGCGGGAGGGATAGAAGGATGGGGTGCTGGGGGGCAGGTCTTGCAGGGACCCATCTCCCCGCAGAGGCCTAGCCTCTCTTCCCTTCCCCCCTCTCTTGCTGGGGTTTGTTCTGTCCCCCTCCCCCTCCCCGTCTCGCTGTTTCTTCACATGCCTCCTGCTCTGAATTTCCCCTTTTGGGGGTCACTTTTATTTCCTCCAGCTGCTCATAAACCTCTTTTCTTTCTTGTCCTTCACTCTCTCTCCTTCCCCCTCATTTCATCATTAGTTTGTTTTGATTTCTGCTTCTGGTTTTTTGTTTGGTTTGGGTTTTGTTTTTTTGGCAAGCATCTCTCTCTCTCTCTCTCTCTCTCTCTCTCTATCTCTGGGCTCTCTGTCTCTCTGCCTACCTCTTGCTCCCTCCCGCCCTCCCCGCCCCCATTGTCCTCTCCCAGTCCTCCTCCTCATCTTCCCGGAGAGTGGGAGCAGCTCAGCAGGATACAGACACAGTGAGACAAATGCTACCCAGGCCGGTAACCAAGGAAGTGGTTTCCTTAGCAACAGAATCTGCAGGCTCGAGCTCCACTGCCCCATCCTTAGCTATTACAGTAAGTACCGAGGGGGCAGGGGGAGCAGCAGGCCTGGAGACAAGGAAATCGGCAGAGACACTGCCACAGTGATCCTCGTGGGAGGGGACAGAGGTCACCGACCAGCTCGGTACCTTGGGACATGCTCAAAAATCCGAGCAGTGGCAGGCCGTGGGGTCAGCGCGAGGCCTAGAGCATGGAGAGAACTCGAGGTGGGGGGGATCCACAGGACTCGGTGACACACTGGCTGTGGGGAGGTGGCAAAGAAGGCAAAGGGACCACCAAGATTCTCCGCGGTTCCTGGGGGAGGGGGGGGCGGTCCTTTGACAGATGGGGAACCTGGGTCCGAGGAGCAGGGAGGGACCCAGAAAAGCTGGGTAGCTGACATAGCTCCCTGTCCCCAAGAGGTCACCTTCTGGTAGGAGCGACATTGGGGGCGGGACAGTGGGGACAGACACAGAAGTATCTCCCTGTACTTTGGCGGCGAAGCACGTGGGAGACCAAGCCCAGCCCTGAGGGTGCTGAGCAGCTCGGCGAAGGTAAGACATTTGTTCGGGTGACACAACCTGGGAAAATTCCAGAGCCCGTCCCAAAGATGGAAGACCAGAAAGGGTGGGAAACACCGAGAGGGACACAGAGGAAGCGAGATGTACATCATCGACTGGATCCGCTGTCCCACGGGGAGGACAGAAACGTGTTCAGTTTTAGAGCCGCGCGGAGGGGCGGGAGGAGACAAAAGCGCCCTGTGGGCGGGGCGCCTCGGCAGCTATAAATAACTGTCCCCAAAGAAAACACCTGTCAAGAGGCAGTCACTTCCAGGGCGACCGATTGTGTCCCCATTCCAGGTTGACATTTAAATGACTCAGAGGGGTGACGGGAGAGAAGGGCAGAAAGTTCCTCAGCAGGCCCCGCGCCAGCCTCGCCCCGCGTCCCCCGAAGTGCAGGGCGAGGGGTGGGCATGGGACACGGCAGGTCTCGGGCGGGATGGCCACCCTCGCGAACGCCGCACCCATCTGTCGTGTTTGCACGATTCCGATGTCCCCTCACACGTACAGCCTGCAGTCTGGCAGCGTGCAGGGGCAGCCCCGCGGCGAGAACGAGGGCACAGAACACGGAGGAGGAAGAAATCATTAAATATTTACCCCCTCCGTCCCCCCCATACCCAGGCCGCCTGAAGTGCATTTGCAAACAAAGGTGGCGATTGACCCACGCAGGGCCCCGGCCTCTCTCTCAGGCTGCTGAGAGCTAATTGGAGTATTCTGAGCCATTTGCTAAGCCATTATGGGGAATGAATAGTCACCAGCAGTGAGAGAGGTGGTCGATGTTGGTGGGGACAGGACCTGTGTGTGTCTTCCAGGGTGGGGCGAAAGAGAGGGGCAGGAAACTCAGGGCCCGGGTTCTCTTCCGGACCTCGGGTAGGCACCCAGCCCTTAACCATAGTGACCCAGGCTTCCGAACTCGGGAATTCCCAGGTCTTATCCTAGACCTCCTGAAGCCCAGGGGATGGTGGGAGGGGTCCTGTGGGGCCAATGTGATTTACAATGCCTCGTTGATAGCCCCTGACCCCAGTCCAGGCACCACTAGGGCCGAAGCCTGCACAGGATCGGCGGTGCCCTCCATGCATCTGCGCCTTTTCGTGCATTATGGGACCGCGGCGCCAGCCCTAGCGCAGTACCTGGCACGTACACAGCAGGTGCTGAGGAAATGCGCGCCGGCTTTCTGAATGGGTCCATCGGGAAGACTGAAGGATGGTCAGAGAAAAGCCACAAGCCATCAGCCAAAGCAGACCTGACTGACTCCCTTCGCTGCCCTGAATTTTCTCTCCAATAATACTGAATTGGGTGGTTTTACCCCCCACCCGCTGCCTGAACCCCCAAAGCCAATGGTGTGGTGCAGCCCACTCATACTGGCTCTCAAGAACCAATCTCTCCTCAAGTTCCCACTCAGTGACCGCCCATTGGTAGCTCGCAATTGGTCGTGGTGAGGGAATTTACACCATGGCGAGTGGCAAACGCCACGCATCAGCAGGTTTATCTGGAGAGCTCGCTGCTGGGCGCCTGGCGGCACCCCACTGCCCGGAGCGCACAGGCCCACGCCATGCTGGCCTCTGTGTCTCCCGCGTCTCTGCTCGCGGGGTCCCCTCTCCCTGGAAAAAGCCTTCACCTGGCCAATGTCTTCGCTTCCTTAGGCCTCGGGCTCTTCCTCATCCAGGGAGCTCCCCTGCCCCCGGATCACAGTGCGATTCAGTGACCTCGCTCTGTTAGAGCAGAGAGCATGTCTTCGCCTTTAGATTTCCAGGTGCCTCCTGGTGATGAGCAGGCGTTTGGCCAACGAGAGAATGAATGTGTCCGTTGCACTCAACACCATTCACCAGCCTCTCAGCTCTCACAAACTCTGGGGTGAATGGATAGAAGGATCTACCTGCCCAGCCAATGGCCAGGAAGAAAGGGAAATGAAAAACTACCCCCGGTAATGACAGCTACTAATATTTATTGAGGGCTAATTACGTGCGGGGCACTGTGCTAGGAGGAGCTTCCTAGGTATCACATCACCGAATCATCACCAGAACCCTGGGAGACAGGGGCACTTACTCTTCCCATCTTACAGTCAGGGAAACCAAGGCTCAGAGAGGTTAAGCAGTTCACGCAAGGTCACACAGCTGGGAAATGATGGAACTGAGCTTTGAATTCAGAGCCCTCGTGTTTCATCACTGCACCGCAGCCCTGGGGGCAGAAATGAGCCCAGAGCCAGGACGGAAGGAGCAGGTCTGGCACGCAGCTCGGAGGAGGCAGCCAGGGCGGGACGCGGTCAGAAAATGCTGGTGCCAACAGCGGGCCTCCCTGGGGCGGGGTCCCACGGGCGAGGAGGAAGTAGAGACATGGCCACCCCTCCTGAAGCCGGCTGGGAGCTAGTGTTCCCCAGCCTTGGGGCTCTGAGCAGCAAGGTTGGTTTGTAGGTTCCCATGGCAACTGCCAAGCAATCCCGCCCTGCTCCCCAGCTCAGTGGTTCTCTAGAAATCCTTTCCTCTTTGCCACTCCTCCCAGCTGATGGAGGCAAGGTGACAGCTGCTTCCCCAGTGCTGGTGGAGGAAACGTGACCTGCGACCCTCTCGTGACGACAATGGAAAAGGGAAATGTGGGGGTGCGCAAGACGAAGGCAGAGAGAAGGGGACTTACAAGCTCCAAGGCCCAGTCGTCAGACTGCGAAGGGACTGCACACGGGGTGTTCTCAGATCAGCTTAAAAATACCATGAAAACCGTGAATGGTCTCCCCAGAAACGTGTGAGCGCGCACATATACCCACGCACAGAGTTTTGCATATAGCAACAAGGAACATTTAGACCCCTTGGGACCCCAACTCAGAAATTAAAAACCCTCCGATGCAGTGGTTTCCAAATTAGGGCAGCGGGCCCCTGCCCTGAGTCCCAACCGACCGACCGTGCCGCCCTAGCCTCTGACGCCGTGGCTCTCAGTCCGGGGTCTTGCCCCTGGGACACTTAGAATGTCGGGAGATGATTTTGGTTTTCCCAGCTGGGGAGGGGGGGGGGGGGGTGCTACTCCATCTAGTGAGTAGAGGCCCAGGGTGTCGCCCGACAGCAGCACAGGGCAGCCCCCACCGCCAAGACCAACCCGACCCCAGACGCTGCGGTGCCGGTGCCGGTGCCGGCAAACCCTGACGTAACGTGACCCAAGTGGAGCTGCCCCTCCCTTCCTTCCTTCCTCCCATCCGTCCTTCCCCCGGTGAAAGGGGCGGGAGTGGTGTGTGGAGCTCCTCCAGCATCGGACTGACCTGACGTGCATTTGGACTCCGCTGTGTGACCCGGGGCCAGCCGCCAGGCCTCTCTGAGCTTTCGTTTCCTCACCCCTAAAATGAAAACCATCAATGGAATGTTACTTCGGGGTGGCTGTAGTGGGCGCAGTCACTGTTGTACCCAGGGTTAAAAAGAGAGCGAGGCTGTCATCTTTATTGTCATTGCTCTTCTTACCCGTGGTGTTCTGGAAGATTTCACAAATGAGGAAGTCAGTTTGTCATAGCTGTGACGAGTGTCCGCCGGTGAGTAACTTGGAGGGGGCGTCAAGGACTGCTGTGCTTGTGTCCTCCCCACATCCCTAGGCTGAAACCCCCGTGAGCCGGCCTTGGAAGGTGGGGCCTTTGAGAGGTGAGCAGGATTACATTAGGTCACGCGGGTGGAAGAGGAACGACGTTGACCTTCTCTCTGTACCGCGGGAGGCGGCCGTCTGCCAGCCCGGAAGAGAGTCCTCAAAGGACTCTCGGGTCTACCTGCACCTTGGGATTTTTCTGGAAAATGGTACTGAGTGTCTTGAAGAAACGGCGCCCTTGTTCTGTGCAAAGAGCTGTCAGGTGGGCTACAGGGTGGCTGCGGGGAGCACCTTGTGAGGTCTGGGGCTCCCGCCGACCCCAGGCAGGTGAGCATGAAGAATGTCCCCAGGGCCAGGAAATCAGAGCCGGAGGGAACCTGGGGAACACCCGCTGGCTTCAGGCCCTTTGTTGTATGGGGAGGGCCTGGGGTCCCGAGAATGGGAAGAACATGGTCAGAGGGACCCCGCTAATCATCTTCCGTAGCTGACGAACCAAACACGACAACACGATGGCATTTTACGGGGCGCGGGGGCACTGCCCCTCCCATGTCACGCACTCATTAATTCACTCCCCTGTCACCCATCATTCATTCCTGCGCTGCTCGCCCACTCCGGGGCAACTCCCTGGCCGCACAGGCCCTCCTCGCCTCTCCCTCCCGCCCTCCCTGGCCCGTTGGGCTGATCTGACACCCCCCACATCCTGCCTCAGATCCAGGCTGTCCGGTGAGGGCGTCGGCAGCTCCCCCTTCCTCCTCCCCGCCTCCTCACAGAACCGAACCTGGCTCCAGAAAGTCCTCCTGAGCAAGGCCCCGCCCTCTCCGGGTCTCTGTCTCCGCCCCCCTCCCACACAAACCCGGGCGCTGCCCCAGGAGAACCCCTGCAATGTCAGTTATCCCTGGAGGGGGACGACGGGGGCGGGGGGGGGGGGCACAGGCAGACTTAGAGTCACACAAACCAGCCCCCTGGGGCGACAGGCTGAGACAGAAGGGCTCCGCCCAAAAGTGCCCCATTTCACACCTTGGTCCCTTTTGTCAAAACGAGGCTCAGAGAAGGTCACTCGCCTCGTGCCCTTTCTCTGCATGTTGACTAAGTGGAATCAGGCCACTGGGCCCCGAGGGAACCTGACCTTGGGGACACCGCACCCCCACTTCCCCCCCACACACACTGGCCTGCAAAGCCAGCCTCCCGCCCGTCTTTGGCCCCCGGGGCTGCGGAAAGTGTGCGACTAACAAATACACCTTAAGGCAAACTAACGTTTGAAGCGCCCATTACGGTTACCGCAGGCTGCTTTCCGCCCATGAAGTGCCTGGACTGGGTCACGGCGACCTAATTCCCAAGGAGAAATGGGGGACGGGGGGTCCTCAGGTGCGTTAGGATGGCATCTGTCCCCAGCAGCTGACCCACTCCCCGAGCCTCAGGAGGGCCAGCTGGATGGTCTCCGAGCCGGCGGAGGGGTCCTTCCGGGGCCCAAGTCCCAGCTCCACTGCTCCCCACATGTGTGGCCTTAGGAGCGTTGCTTCGTGTCTTTAGGCATCAGGTTCCTAGTTTAGAAAAGGAGACCCTCGTGGATGGAGTGCCAGACCCGCTGAAGGAACTGAATTATTATTCGTATCAGTCGATACTAACATCAGTATGAGTGTCTCCTCCACCGTGAGCATAGTGTTTTGTTGTGGGTTTTGGCCGACTTTATTATAAGATCCCTAAGGACTGATTGGCACACACCGGAAAGTACCAGAAGCACAGCTCCAGCCAACGCCTACTCGCTCTGCAAGCCCCTCCTCCTCTGGGAAGTGGTCCTGGGCCCCTAGGCAGGATCCAGGCGACCCTCTGCCTAGCACCTGTCCCACCTGCCGGCAGCTGCCTCTGTACTCGG
The DNA here is from genome assembly GCA_004026885.1 of Lyroderma lyra. NCBI lineage: Eukaryota > Metazoa > Chordata > Mammalia > Chiroptera > Megadermatidae > Lyroderma > Lyroderma lyra. The sequence continues at coordinate 10,254 of PVJL010013125.1, read as the reverse complement.
CTGGGACCCCGCAGGATGGCAGCCCCCGTGGGAGCAGGGACTGTAACCCCTCATGCTGACCCATGTTATTCGGTGAGCACTGAGCAGCAGGCAGCGTGCCAGCACACAATGCTCACACCGACAGCTGCAGGACAGAAGCTGCTCTGAGCCCCTTTCACAGGGGGACCCTGAGGCCGAGAGGAGGGAGAGGCAGGGCCCAGCCTGGGACTTGGGTGGGTCTGAGACTAAAGCCAGAGAACTAAACTACTGGACCAACGGCACCTGCTGGTGGGGAAGGAGGGAGGGGACAGATGCTGCCACCTCACGTAGACACGGACACAAACACACCCGCGCACGATTTACTAGAAGAAAGCCAGCGCTCCGGGGGTCCCAGGGAGCAGAAAATCGCTAAGAGCCCCGTTTCCTCCAGCTCCTCTGCGGGCTGCAGCTCCGGAGCCAGGCCTCCCCTTAATCCAATTAAAGCGGACTTGTGTATGCTCCTCGGCTCTTTATTTGGTTTGTTAGAAACGTGCAAATTGCCCAGAGGCCTCTTTGTCCCCTGAACCAAAGGCATCCATACAACTATTACTTTAAATCCAATTAAATGCGGCTGCGGGAGCTGGAGTGTGGTGGCGCAGAGCAGAAGCAGGGCGGCGCAGGCGGGCTTTCGCTGGCCTCCTCTCCTAGCCGGAGCATTCCAAGGGTGGGAAGGAAACGGGCAAAAAGAGACACCCTTTCCCAGGGGCCAGGACCTGTGGTGCATGGTTGAATCACTTCGGCAAGTCCGCAGGGTGCGCACGCTTGGACCCATTCCGCAGATGAAGGAACTGAGACCCAACTTATGGAGCTACTGGTCCAGAAGGTCACACGACGGGGACGTGGCAGAGGCAGGATTTGAGGCTTGATCTGTCTAAACCCTCAGCCCGGAATCTTGTACTGCCAGAGCTTAAAGGGTCCTCAGAGGCCATCTGGCCAAGAGGAAGGCTTTGGAAACACACGAACCTGGTTCGCCATATCCGTAACGCCTAACCATGCCTGGCTCCCAAGGTCTGGGGAGGGTCCATGAAATGACGTGCACCTTAAGTGCCCGGCACACGGCAGGTACTTGTGACACGCTAACGTCTGATAACTACGCTCTTACCCAAAACCATCTGCTTCCGCTTCCTGTTTTTTAGAAGGAAAGGCTGAGACCTTGAAGAGGAACATGACCTCTTCAAGGTGACAGAGACCCCGTGACAGAGCTAGGACTCAAACACAAGCCTCCAGCCTGCTGGTCTAGTGTCCCCTGTGGAACTGCCTCTCCATTTTGCAGATGAAAAAAAATGAGGCACGAAGTGTCAGAGGCGCTCGGTGGCCAGGGTCCCCCAGCACCACACCGCGGACTCGGACGGCACCGCTCTTCTTCAGCTGTGCTGCCTGACCTCGTGTCTTCACCTGAGCACCTGGTTCCTCCTCTTTAAAATGGGGCTTGTCACCCCCGTCCAAGTGACCACTGGGGTGGAGCGAGGTCACACAGGTGAAAATGTCCTGAAAGCCAGAAGGACTACCTGTAAACGACACTCCTCAAGGAACATTCGGGGGACAGCTGGAGCATCTGTTCTTGTCATCTCGAAAGACCAGGGATGGGTTTCGCATTCCTGGCAATCCTCAGGCCCAGGGGACACAGCTCAGGGAGAGCAGATGCCCAGGATTCCCGGCATCGCTGATCCTATTACAGATGCATTAGCAGCCCTGGGGGACCACAGCAAGCACCGCCCACCCGACCAGCTCCGTGGAGCCTTGCCACCCCCACGGCTAGGTGACCCCCAGCTTCTCAGAAGTCATGTAAGTGAGCAGAAAAACACGTGCCCGATCACGGCAACAACAAACCCTCCCGGCCTGCAACGATGGGATGACCTTCATGGTGCGATGATCATCGGCTCAAAGTCAGACAAAGGTGGGTCAACTCCCATCGCCATATTGTCTCCAGCCCGGTCCCCTCGGACAACAGACTGCACGTCTCCCAGCCTGCATTGCTCCTCTGTGAAATGCTGAGTGACAGTAATTACACAAGAGTTGCGAAGAGGGATCTTACGGGTGATCACCACGACTCTTCCGTCCCGATTTTTAAGACCCAAAGCCTGTAGGGAAGCAGGAGGGAAAGTCAGGAAGCGGTGGTCACGGGTGGCTCTTCCGGAAATGATGAGGGAGCTGCTAGGGTTCCGAATGCAATTCGTTGTCCAGGGGTCCCGAGTCCACGCGCCCGGGAGGAGCGTCGGAGCTGCTTCGTGAGCAGAAGGGCAGGAGACGGGACCGGGCCGCAGGGCTGCGGAGACGGGACCGGGCCGCAGGGCTGCGGAGACGGGACCGGGCCGCAGGGCTGCGGAGACGGGACCGGGCCGCAGGGCTGCGGAGACGGGACCGGGCCTCAGGGCTGCGGAGACGGGACCGGGCCGCTGGCGGCGGAGACGGGACCGGGCCTCAGGGCTGCGGAGATGGGACCGGGCCACAGGGCTGCGGAGATGGGACCGGGCCGCAGGGCTGCGGAGACGGGACCAGGCCTCAGGGCTGTGGAGACGGGACTGGGCCGCTGACGCCGGAGACGGGACTTACTGGGCCGCTGGTGGCAGAGACAGGACCGGGTTGCAGGGCTACGGAGACGGGACTGACTGGGCCGCTGGTGGCGGAGAAAGGACCAGGCCGCTGGCAGCGGAGACGGGACTGACCGGGCCGCAGGGCTACGGAGACAGGACTGACTGGGCTGCTGGCGGCGGAGACGGGACTGACTGGGCCGCAGGGCTGCGGGCACGAGGCAGGCGATCGGCTTGAGGGAAGACTTTCTTTTCTTCCCTTCACCCACAGTGACCGCGCCGGGAAGCCCCTCCCGGGTTCTGCCAGGGCGAGGAGCAGCCCCCCTCCCTGTAGGACGCCAGGGCTGGCCCCCAGACGCTGGGAGAGTATGACAGGGGGACGGGGCCTCCTTTCCAGGAGCAGGGCGTACGGGAGGAGCAGCGGAGGGGCTTCTGGAGTCCGGGCGGCCTTGACGTGGTCTCCGTCCCACAGCTTTGCTATTACAGAGAACAGGGGTGGGGGGCTCTCTGGTCACACCCCCCTCCCGCGGGCGTCCTCGGGCACCCTCAGTCCTCACGTGCTGTGTGTGTGTGTCAGGAAAGCCAGCAGGGCAGCCACCGGAGAGACAAGCTGGGGTGCCCCATCCTGATGCTTGCTGGGAAGAGGGCAGGGTGGGGGTGTGGGGCAGGAGTGGGGGGTTCCATTCCCGTTCGGGGGAGCTGAGGGAAAGCAAGTCAGCCCAGCCCAGAGCGGCTTTGCACCCACTCATGTGGGCCCGGGCCCTCGGCAGCCCCAGATCCATCCACGCTCCCCTAGACCCTCAGGCCGACCCCCCACCTCTCAGATGCTCAAAGCCCCCCCCCCAGGAGAAAAGCAGGGCAGGGCGGCCCCCCGGGGCAGGATGCGCAGGGCGCCTCTCTCTTCGGCTGGTAGGTGGCCGCCTTCTCCCGGTGTCACTTCCTGCCATCTTCCCTCCGGGCCTGTCTGTATTTAAAATGTCCCCTTTTCGTAGAGGATGAGGACCCACCCTGATACCCTGGTTTTACCTTGATTACCTCCTACAGCAACTCATTCTGCCTATGAACTTCAGGGGAACACAATTCAACCCACCACACGGATAAAGCTCCGTTTTGTGTTGTGTTTTGTTTTCTGCCAGTGCAGACGGGGGTGAGGGATGAAATAAGGAAGAGCCCATCAGCTCCAGACAAAGAATCCCGAGTCCTGCACACACGCCCGAACCGTAGCAGGAATTCAATGCGCAGCCCCGATCCATAATTTAGGCCGGTAGGTGCCGCCTCCTGAATCCTGGCCTGGACCGGGCGTGGCCCCCGGAGAGGATGGAGTGAACGCAGCCTTATCGCACCAGTACAAGAAAGAAAATGGAATAAAACATTACGACGGGGAGAGCCAGCAACTTTTTAAGCACGTATTTTTTAGTTGCTGTGATAAAGCTCTTTACGGGTAGTATTTTACTGAATCCTCATGCAACCCCAGGAAGCATCCCTGTTTCCCTCCCGGTCTTACAGATGGGGAAACCGAGGCTCAGAGAGGAAAAGTCACAGCCCAAGCTGGCCTGATTCCGGAGCCCGTGTGTGCTCATGGCCCACCGCACCGGCCCCTTTCCTGAGCTGGCTGACCTCTGAGGAACTCCAAGGGATGCTTCCCTCTGCTCCAAGGCAGGGTGGAGGGGGTGGGGGTGGTGCAGGGGCCCAGAGGCTGGGCTGCTGGGCAGCAAGTTCAAGTTAATCAGATGCGACCGGCTTTGCAGGGCCAAAGGGTCAGGTTTCAGAAGCTCAGCTCTACCTTAGCTTCTCCGAGGAGAACCCAGGGATTACAGCAACAATAAAAATGCTTCTAGAAAAGAGAAACCTCAATGTCCACCAACAGGAGTTGGCTAAATAAATTGTGGTATTTCTACTACGTCTTATAGGCAATCGCTTGACCAATCAGTGCCATGTAGGACAACTTTTGGTGATTAAAAAGTGGATTAAAAGGTTATGGTACACATATATACAAATCTTTTCGCTGAATAGATATTGAAAGACATACAGACTAGACTCTAGGTCATAAACTAAAATGTTAATAGTGCCAATCCCTACAAGGTCCCTGGGGTTTTAGGTGACTTGCCTTCTCTTTTTTTGCTTGTTGATATATTTTAATTTTTTTTTGCCAAAGATGGTGCATTACTTAATATAAAGAAAAGGAGCAAATCGTTACTCTCAGGGTGAGGGTGGAGGGGTAAGGCATTCTGATTTTCTAAGAAACAAGTTCTTCCTAATTTCTAAGGGCTGCCGCATCTCAGGCCCCCACACTATTTTCGCTCAGATCTGAGGGTTCGTGTTTCCTCATAAGGTGAACCTGCGGCCCGACCAGCTTGCTCGTTATTTTTAAGTGTCTCCCGTCTTCGCTAGGAGACACCAGTGGCCGCCTGTCCCTAATCTACTCCCTTTGTCCCTGGCATGGAACTCTGATTGTGTTTGAGTGTCCATTCCTCTCCACGTGTCTCCTGTGTAGGTCCCGATTGGTCAAAGCCACCTCCTTTCCCCGTCACCGATCGGTTTAGCAGAAGCCACGTGACCCCAGTTCCAGCCGAAGAGGGTGAGGGGAGCCCTGCTGGGGGTTCGGGAGAGGCTCCCTTGCAACATGCAGGAGCATGCTCTCCTCTTCGCCTGAGGCTACATAACGTGGAAACTCTTGGGACCAGGAGACATGACATCCGGAGGACGAAGCCTAGCCTCTGAAGATGACGGAGCAGAGAGAAGGAAACACTCTGGGTCCTTGGTGTCACATTCAGCTCCTGAATCCCCACCTGCAGGTGTCCTTACTACGTGAAGGAACGCACCTTACCGCCTCAGCCACTTGGAATTGACGTTTTGGTTACTTGCAGCCAAACCCTTTGATGTACGTTCACTTCTTTTGACTTTTGCTTCGTTTATTTCAAACTGTGGATCCGAAGACCAATACCAACTAGCACGGATAATGAGGACTTCTATTCGTGTCACTTATATTCCCAGCCTTTGAAGATACACTGATTTTCGTTTCTCTGCATCGCAAGTTTACGTGGATTGGGGCGTCTGAACCGAAATGTGAGGAATCAGTGAGCTGTTGATGGGACGTGTAGAACAGGGAACAAAAGAACTGGGCAAGGGGACATCTGGGTTCTTGCCCTGGCCCATTTCGGATGGACTGGGACTAGTTTCCCATCAGGGATCCTAACTCACCTGACCCTAAGGACCTTGCCCTCTGACACGCTAAGCTCGAACACCCCGTTTCCGTAGGTCTGTCTGCGTCCTTGAAGATGCTGTGCTCAGGGGACCGGGACAAGGTTCATAATTCAGGAGCCGGAAAGGGGTGACATTTCAGATTCCAACAAGATTGAGGAGTCCATCAGTCCCTATGATGAACGTGGACAGCGACCAGGGAACCCCCACTCCATTCCCAAGTTCTTGTTCCTCCAACCTGCCTCTGATCCTGGAAGTCCACCTCCAGCGTGCCATTCTTTTGGGCAAAGTCGTGCCACCTTCCTGCCAAGGTGGGACAGAGCTGCTGGACCAGGGCACGCTCCTGGGCTGAGGAATCAGGGAGTGGGGAGCCGTTCCTGACAGCTTACACCCCGGCTCCCAGCCAAGATGTGCGTCTTCTCTCAAACTCCCGAGAGACCCAAGGCTTTATGACAGAAAGTCTTTCTCTCTTCTGTACTAATTTCTCTGCACCTAATTTATGTGACTCAGGAAGCAGCATATCTAGTGAAAGAGAAAGCCACAAAGCTATGCAGACATGGGTTCAAATCCCAGCTCTTCTGTGTACTCACACATTGTCAGGTTCACGCAAGTCAGGATCACACGGCTGCCATATCCCAGAGCCTAGCACCCTGACTGGTGTGCAGTAGGTGCTCAATAAAATTCAGTGGCTGGATACCCGTTTGGTTCTCGGAAACTTGACCCCTGTGCGTTTCAGCTTCTTTATCGCTCAAGTTAAGGTGGGTTTACCCTCAGGCTTCTAATGAGGATGAAATGGGATGATGGATGTGGAAGTGCCTCTGGCTGCTTGTCATCGTGCCTGACATCCCATCGCAGACCACTTCTTCCCAGTAAAGCACTGGGACCTGCTGGGCAGTGGCCTGAGCATCGTAAACTGCTGACCATCAACCAGGGGCTCACAGGCTGTTAGCAGCCACCAGCCGGGGCTGAGAGCCCCCTTCCCCACCTCTTGTATGTGTCCCCGCTCCATGGCCCCAGCGTCTGGGAGACATCACTGGATGCCAGGACCTCATTCAATCATCCAGATGTCTGCTCTACCGGCGCCAAACATCTGCATGATGGGAACCAGGGCGAAGAGGACCCCGGGTCCCGCCTCTCCCAGAGCTAGGCACCTGGGCCCCAGGGACGCTTGGGTGGCAGGTAGCTGGCTGTGCTTCCTGCCATCGCATTACCCGGAGCCCAGCACAGACCCCGGCAGCGCCCGGTCGAGGCTGCATTCACGATTTCCACGTGGAAGGGTAAACACGGGAAGTTTGTGGTCACGGTTGTACCAGCCAAATCCTTGACAGACTCGTGGGCCGGAAAAGCAGTGCAGAACAATAGAAGCCGGCGAGCAGGGGTGGGGAGGCCTCTGGTTCCTTTATTTTCCGGCTGCACTTAATCAAGGGAAGGGGAGAGGCCGGGGGAGGAGGAGCGCCTCATGGAAACCTCCGGGGCCTGTGACAGCTCCAGATGACACAGCGGGAAGAACTGTGGCTTCTCCACTTCCGACTCGGTGACCTGGGGCCTCAGTTTCCGCACCTGTGAAATGGGACTGTGCGTACCCTCGCCAGGTGTTGTCACTATGGGGAAACATGTGAAAACACTTACAATAGTGATTCACGTGGAACTCGATGATGGTGAGGAAAATAATGTGGTTTCTTCGTCATTCATTCGACAAAAATACCACGAGCATATCTTTCGGTTCTAAGCGCTGCTCTCCGGATGCTGGGGATACAGAGGTGAGCGGGACAGACACGGTCCCCGCCCTTAGGGGACAGACTTAGGGCAGCTAACCGCCTAAATAGTTATTCCAGATGGCAGGAAGAACTGTACTGAAAATAAAACAAGGGAGCTGATAGACAGTGAATGGGGATGGGGGTGCTACTTGAAGGGGGGGGGCAGGTCAGGAGGGACCTCTCTGAGGAGGGGACATCTGAGCTGAGACCTGAAGGAGAAGGAGGTGCCAGTTGCACAAACACTGGTCCAGGAACAGAAGGGACAGCAGCTGCAAAGGCCGGCAGCCAGAGCAGTCTTGGATGTAGTCGTGATGCTGATGTGTTGGCTGTTTTTTGAGAGGCACAGAGGCTCCCCCTGGCAGAAAGCAGCATGAGGCAATGATGGCGGGAGCGCTGCCGGCCCTCCAGGGCTTTGTCAGCCATAGTGAGGGGTCTGGACAACTGTACTCCATGGTGGACGTTTGCTCGGGCTGCTTCATGGAGAGTGGGTTGTGGGGGGCAAGCCTGGAAGTGGGGAGACCAGTGAGGAGGCTGATCCCTGTCCAGAGGAGAGAGGGTGGGGCGTAGGAGCCTGGCACCTACTAAATGTTCACACGTGACATTGAATCCTCACAGCATCCCATTTTCCCGAAGTTAAAACTGAGGCTTCGGAGAGGAAGCCCAAGATCACAGAGTTTAATCCTAGCCCTAATCCCAGCTGATGTAAATGGTGGACCTGGGATCCGAGCCCAGGCAGTCTGACTCCTGAGCCTGTGTGATCCTGTGTCTGAACCGTCAACGGCCTTTTGAGTCAGGGCACAGGGCTGGGGTGGCCCCCGGGAGGGCTCAGTCCTTCTTGAGACCCTGCCTGTCTGGATGGACCCCGCGGGGACCCTCTCCCTTGAGAGGCTCTTTTGGATCAGAGAGAAGTGCCCAGACCTGGTTCTGTCCGTCCAGAGAAGCAGGGGGATGGGAAGTCATCCCGCAGACACCATGCATTAGTCTACTCTTAAGAACACTTTCATTGAGGCCTACCTTGCCCTCGTACGTGCATGCTTCTTACGTGCACAGACACGTGTTGTTTTACATGTCAAGACAGCGTGGAACCACCGCCCGATCAAGGTGGAGAGCCACGCTCACCTGTATCTGCACAAGCTTGAAGGGTAAAGTCTGGGACGCGGACACGGCATGTCTCTGCCCGGTACTAGGTTTTCCCAGATCTCCTGCCTCCCCTCCAGCCGGGACTCTGCTGGACTCCCCAGTCACTCCGGGGTCCTCGGCGTGCGGACCCTTTCCCCTTTCCCACCACAGTGACGTGACGCGGCCGCGTGGTGAATGGCCAGGTCTCTAGCATGATGGTGCTCGGAAAGTGACTCCCGTGAGCCTTTGCACACGTATCTTCTCTCCCAGCCGTCAGGCAGGTGGGCGGTGCCAGGCTTACTGGCAAAGAAGCCTCAGTTTCACCGCCTCTAAGACGGGGAGATGGGGAGGGATGGCTTTGAGCAAGTAAAGTGTCTTCTAAACTCAACACTCCTGAGATTCCCAGGGCTGCGAGGAAGTGACCAGCTCGTCCAGACGCCATTTCCTCCCTTCCGAGGAAAAAGCATTCTCCGCTGCCCCCTCCTCGAGTTCAGACCCTGGGAAGCCCGTGTCGCAGTCTGACACTCGCGCTCCCTGGCCCGGGAGGGGGTTCCTCAGAGGACAGCGGGTGTTCGCGAGTTGCCTTAGAGTCAGACAGACTGAGGTCTGAATCCCAGCTCTGTCACGTAGCTGCGTGACAGTGGGCAAGTCCCTTTGCCTCTCTGAACCCCCACTTCCTCATGGGCACATGGAGATAGAGACGGCCCCTACCACGAGGGTGGCTGTAAGGATTCAACGCGGTCACGAAAATCTCCGAGGGTGCCCGAACCTCGGAACCGCTCAGTTAGTACTATGTACTATTACTGTTGCTGTTGTTGAAGCTCAGAGCTCAAGGCAAGTGTCCTATAGACCTGCTGGCCTCTTCCCTTCCCCATGCTCTCCTCGCCCCCACCTGCCCATCCACAGGGTCTCTAGAGCAGTACCTGGGTGACATCCCTGGGGATATCCCATTGCCCAGGGGGAGAGACTTCCCGAAGATCCCCCAGGACAGAAGTTGGTGACCTCCAAGGTCACGCCCCAAGTCCAAACCCTCAGAGTCGTGTCCCCATCAATCCCCACAGCCAGCACCGGCAGATGCAGCGTTAATAGGCCTGCGTTCCTCGGAGGTTAATGTATGTATTATTTATAGGGCTTTATTGTGTGCTCAGAGGGCTCCCCTGGGAAATATAATTGTGCATTGGGAGGTAAATTTGAATAATATTTACAATTAATTTCTGTCAATAATGCAACGCACCGAGTCCTCTGTATAGCTGCAAGGGGCCCTGGGTTGGTTTCCCACTAACCGCTCCCCTGAGGAGCCTCGGGGAGCTTTTAAGTCTCCCTCCAACGGTCCGCTTCCCTCCAGCTCCACCTTCGCACCCACAGTCCAGGCACCATCGCACTCATCTGGAGGCCGCGGCGGCCTCCGCCCCCGGCTGCCCGCGCCGACCCCTGCTCCCAGAATGGCCCGGGCATCGGCATCGTGTCCATGGGCAGCTCTGAGCCTGTCACTACCCTGCAGGGGCTTGCTCTTCATCTCAGGGTCCCGGCCCCCGCCCCGCCCGCCGCCCCGCCCCGCCGCCCCGCCGCCCCGCCGCCCCGCCCCGCCGCCCCGCCGCCCCGCCCCCTGGCCCTGCCTCCTCTCCATC
>PVJL010013124.1:0-33707 GCA_004026885.1 Lyroderma lyra | reverse complement strand
CTTTTTCAAATGTAGATCTACTTTTGTCTTGCCCCTTTAAAAATTCCTCTACCACAACCTACTACCTAGAGAATATAATCCAAAAGCATGATACATTTGGCCTTTTAGAACAATTGGATATCTGGGTGTGGGTCTTCTTGGATTAATACCTTATTAAAGCCTCCTTAGAGATCCCAGTATGGTGCAAGGTTATGAAAAAATGATCTAGATAATTCAAATTAAGTTCATATTTTTTCCAAAGATGAATCTAACATGAAAACAAAACTCAAAAATTCTTATTGAGAACTTACATACCCCAAGTTTTGTTTCTGCAAGAAGCTGGAGAAACACTATTCTGTCCTCTGATGAGAAGTACTTGACGATTTTAAGCTGGAGAGTGATGTGGCCATACTAGTCATCATCATCATCATCATCAAAATAAAATAATAAAATAGTCTGGGAACAGTTCTAAGAGTGGATGCGGAGAGCACAGAGCAGTTAGGAAGAAGCCCTGTTAAGCAGTCTTTGCAACCATCCAAATGTTAAATGCTGCTCACATAAAGGTAGATGAGGCATTGAGAAATCACGATGGGGCTAGTCTGGGAGAAGAGACAGTCACAGCAGTTGGCAGTGAGTGTGGCAGAGTCACATACAGCTTGAACAGCAGCATAACTGAGTGAAAGGGACAGGTGATAGACAGCAAGGCTTGGGACACTTACCAAGGTTTTTAAAGTGCTGAACTTACTCTGCCTCATACGCACAGTCTCCTATTAGGTAACAACTGAGGAGAAAGGGAAAGAGTGCCCTCTCAGATTTAGTATGATTTTTTGGAAGCTGAGAATTTTAATGGTGAATTCAAATAGACGTAGTATATTTTGCCAAAGGCTTCCACTATAAAGCCAAACACAGCTAATGGTTCATCAGAGCAGTGCAGTTAGCAAATTCATCAATAGCATGCTTTATTTAATTATTCTGTGAGAGAAATAAATGGCCAAGCTACCTGGACTCTTTAAAGAGAGCAAATTGCAGGCCCCGCCTGTGACCAGGGACTGTTTTCATCCCAGCCATACGTGCATTTGCATGTTCATGTTACCCCATTACGCAGTGATGACCTCGAGTCATTAAGAGAAAACGAGATGGCATCCAATCTGTGTTGCCTGTCGTAGCGCTCTGCCCAGTGCTCTTAGAGAGCAGAGCAATTTTAGTCCAGGTATGGGCTGCTTTCACTTAGTTGAGTACTTTAAATTAGTTTATTTAAGTTTTAAATAATAAATAATGTAATAAGAAGTTATGAACTCACCGTGTGAAATAACAGTAAGAAGTTTTACAGTGATCTACATTGAACTGTGTAATTTCTTCACATACCTATTTACTATAACCCAAGATACGGGGTGGGGGTGAAACCCAATAAAAACAGATTTGTTTATAAAAAGCTGTGTATTTCTTCTTACATGTTTAAACTTCAGTCACCTTGAAAGCACTCTCCACCTGATGCACTACACCTATCGTGAGATGCTTTTTCCGCTGCTCAAAACAGTTTTTGAACTCGTCGCTTTTGATGCCTGTTAGTGCTTCTGCCTTTTCTGTTTAACCTCTTCCACATCAGCAGATCTGTGGGGGAAAAGTCTCTCGGGATGAGATTGGGCAAATAGGTAGGGTTGGGGACTGGGATCATGGCTTGTTTGGTCAAAAACTGCTGAACTCTCAGCGTGGTGTGGGCAAGTGTGTTGTCACGCTGCACGTCGTTCCTGTAAATCTCCCATTGTGAAATGGGCAAATGCATTGAAAGAGTCTCCACAAAAAAATTCCCTGAAGCCGAACGCAGCCTCTCACAACAACGCCAGCTGGTGCACTGATGCAGACGGGTCCCTAGAACACTCACCCACAGGGGAAGCCTGTACGACAAGGGGCCCGCCCTCCAGAAGATAATTCCGGTTTTTTGGGGGGGGAATCCCTCCTTGTAATCATCATCTTCAATCCACTGCTCATCATTGCCTTGCTTTCTTTTTAAAATAATTTTGTTGCAAGTTGCTTATTATGTAAAACAGGTATCACATTGTGAATAATCTTTTCAAATGTACTTTTTCACTCAGTGTTGTTTTACTAAGATTCAACCATGTTGTTGCCTGTTGCTTTATTTAATTCGTGCTGACTCATGAATGCGGTGCAGTGTTCTGCGCCTCCTTAATGAGCTGTGTGTACCTGAGCCTTTCCTACACTTCTTCAGAGTCAGCCTTGACAGCTGCTTTTCTTCACAGCTATACTTCGGCTCTTATATATCTCAATTTATAATCACATTATCAAATTCCATTTAAAAAGCTCTACGGAAACAGCACACAGCATTTTCAAGATATTGACACCAAGAAACATTTAACATGTCCTTTCAAAAAATTACTTAAAATGTAAAGGCTTAGTGCAACAGCCATTTATTGTTCTCACAAGACCGCAGATCGGCTGGGTGCTTCTACTGATCTGAGCTGATCTGACTGTGCGCAGCTGGGCCCAGGCAGGTGTCTGTGGTCACATGATGGATTGCCTGGGACTGGTTGGTCTAGGACCAACTCAGCTGGGACTGTTGAACTCAGCCCCCTGCAAACTAGCCCAGGCTTGCGGTCGTAGTGGTAACAGGAGTCCAAAGAGGAGGTGGAAGTGGACAAGCACTTTTCATGCCCCTGCTATGTCAAGTTTGCTATTGGACCATTGGCCAAAGGCAGAGCCACTGGGGGTGGGATGTATTGACTAAAAGTGTGGATAAGTTTAATGCAATCAGTCTGCCACACATTTCTGAAATCAAGCATTAGTTCTCACCTACCTTAGGAAAATACTTTCTGTTCGTGCTGTGGTTGAGCATGTAAGTGTCATGGATCACGGTAGCCAGGTTTCTCACTGTTAGAGAAGGGCATTACACATGTAAAAAGAGGAAAGGACAGAAAGAACTTCGTGGTTTTGCATTTGTTTTTGAGTTAGCAGTGTGAACTAAAGGCTTGTATAATAACATAGCTAGCTAGATACTTCTGTTCTCCAGCTCTGCTTCCTGCAAAGGCCTAGAATCCACGGTACTAGAGTAGGCATGGACACACTCAGTACTAGTTCTTGGTTTCCATCCACCACGCTCTGCTGAAAGGACTAGCGCTGCTTGGAGAAATGGCTAATTCTAGGGCTGGGACAGGGAGAAGTTCAAGATGAGCCTGAAAAATCTTGTGTGTCAAAGGCGAGGAAGTTTTCCAAGAATGATAGGGACATGTCAAAAGGATGCAGGGGCCAACATGAAGGGGTTCCCACTGGCCAAATCTGACTTGATATGAATGTCAAAATTAGGATATTGGAGGATATAACTATTAAGTAAAGTTGGACTCTGTGAGCCTATCTGGCAAAGCTCTTGTTTTAGTAGAAAGCCATCTGATAAGTATAGAAGGAATGATGGAATTAGAAACCACCACTTGTCAGCCATCATAAAACTGATTCAGCCAAGAAACATCAATGGACACTAAAAGAAATGGGTGAAAGTTTAAGAAGTAACAGAATGCTTACGTGGCCTCAAATGACCTCTTCATGAGAAGGATATTAATTATAAAAGACAAAGTAACTTTAGAGTTGAAAAACATGGCAAACATGACCTTTAGCCAAATAGCAACAAATGACTTTGTCACTTGTGATTGTAATTGACAGCATGAGCTTCCGGACAGTGATGCACCGGAAAGAACACGACGGTACGTGTGCGGGAGTGCTGCCAGAAGTATACACACTGAATCTAATCGTGAAACATCAGACAAACCCAAGCCGATGCGTATTCTAGCAAATGATTGGCCTGTGCTCTTCAAAGATGTCAGTACCATGAAAAATAAAGACTCAGAAACCATTTCCAAAGAGAGGGGCTAAAGGGACATGGCAACTGAATGCAATGCATGCTCTTGGATTTTCATTTGCTCTTAAGGACATTACTGGGATGACCTTGAAATTGAATAAAGTTTGTAACATCTGCAGATTAAGTAACTATTCCATCAGTCAATTTCCTGATGGTAACAATTGGACTATGATTATGTAAGAGAATTCCTTGCTTTTAGAAAACATGCAAATTTGAAATAGAAGTAAAGGGGCATCACATCTATGGTCCACTAGAAAACCATTTAGTGGAAAGAAAATACACAAATATACATAAGGGCCGAAAGGAAACGAGAGACAGAAGGATAAAGCAAATGTCACAAAATGTCAAAATATCTGTCAAGGGTATTCATAAATTCTTTATACCATTTCTGTAATCTTGAAATTACATCCAAATATTTGAAAAAGTGATAGGTCCAATATATAACTATGTATTTTTCATTGTTTATCAGTATATTTAATGTATTAATCAGTATTGGTAAATCCCAGATTAATCGCATACGAAATGAGGAAACTATATAAAAGGTATGGTAGCTATTTCCTACTGCCACCAGTGTTACAATGAAGAGTGGGATTTTGGTTGGGCCTAATTTTCATAGCACCCCAGATCTTGGACTTCTTCTACTTTTGAAGCAAAGGGACTTTGTATAAAGTGGTAGGGTTGGTCTTTCCCCTCAACCTGTCCGCTATGGCCTCATGTTTTTGGCTAGAGGTGCTCTTGGATTTGGCTAGCTGCTCTTGTGCAAAAGCACAGGTGTTTGAAGATCAAACACTTTAGTAAGTTACAATCTGGGTATAGTTAATGCCTTCTCTGTGAACACCCCAGATGTTTGCGTTATTGTCGTATTGGGAACTTAAGAGGAATATTTAAATTGTACTCCAGATCCAGTCCCACTTTGGAAACAAAGCTTGGCTGTACACAATGAAATCCTGATACTTCTTTTAAGACTCAAATTACAAAAGCTCACTGAGGAGAGATAGTCACAGCAAAACAAGAAAATAAGCATTAGTGTTTGATTATACCTTCATGAAAATGTAGTCCCTTATTTGGGGTTAAGCATTGCCACTGCCTGCACAAAGGTACTCAAAAACAAAGCAATTTGGGTGGTTCATTATGAAAACTCTGGAGCCAGACAGATTTGGGTTCCAACCCTAATTCCGTACATAACCTCTGAAATAGAGACTTAGAGCTCTACGACATCGGGCATGGATACGGTGTGCCAGCTGACCTAAAGAAGCCCAGTGTTCCCATTACTGTTATAGCTCCAGGCTTACAAACAGAGAAGAAATACAGGTACACCAGCTGCTGTCCGATCTCATATGTCAAAAACAATTACATGGAATTGAAAGAAACGTGCTCCTTAAAATGTAAACATTTCAATGTGCGATAACACAGTTCACTTTCATTTAACTCTACTTTTTGTGACAGTTTCCCAGAGACAATTCTCTCTCCCCAGCAGTCTTATTAGCATTATTCCCATGACCAAAGAAATAAAGCAAAAGCATTTTAATTAACTCAGGTTTAATACATTTTCCTTATCTGCCATTGCCGCAGATACCAGGTGATGAGGACTGCACTGTGGATTCAGAATCTTTTAGTTGATCAAAGAAAGGAGACTGCAGGAAATTCAGGGCTGGAAATTCATTTAGTTCTGGTTAGGGCACGGGCATGAGCAGAGGCCATTTATCCTTCGAATATCCTAACATTCCTAATCTAATATTCTAATCTAATATTCTTTAAAATTATCCTGGCTTGCTAAAGGAGACAGTGTACCTGGCTGACCTCCTTGTCTTCCAGTCTTATCTTACTAAGGGGAAAGCAGTAGATTTCGTATGGCACATTTGGTAATTCTTTGAATAGAATTTAAAGGTGCGTTCATGTGACAGCATGCGTGTGTGTGTGTGTGTGTGTGCGTGTGTGTGTGTTTCATTTGATTGAATTCCAAGAAAAAAAGATTTTTACATTTTGAAATACCTTTGCTTCTTTCTTGATATATATGAAACAAGAAAAATTGCTTATATGCTTTTCAACTGGCTGTTTTATATTGTCAGAACAATTATTCAATCCATTAAGAAACATTTTACAGGTATCTGCCATCGGAAAAGAAACGGTTTTCAATGTGTAATTGGAAACCCACAGGTCTCTCTGGATTCTGCCTCAAGAAAAATCTGTCACACTCCCCAGATGTCCATGTGCAGAAATATTTCCTTTTAGTTGAAGGTAGTCTTGGTCTCCGGAGAAGTGTCTGTACTTGTGTATACAATTATGGCAGCTGACACGGCACTAATGTACACATTTCATGTCACTTAGAATACATGTGTACGTTCAGTTTATACTCTATACAGACTAATTAAAAGACAGAATTTTCGCCTTCCAAGTCTCGACATGAGACACACCATCTTTGACTCCAGTCCCCCTTGCCTGCCGGCACCTACCACAATGCCTGGTCCTTATTTTGTCCTTGGTCACCATGGGATGAATTAGGTTGTACATCTTTGGGTGGAAAAGTAAGTATTTGGAGATGTACAAGACCTCAAGAAAGAGGACATCTGCAGCTACTATTATGTAACAAAGAGCTTGTCTACCTGGTGCTAGCAGAGCCCAACACTACCCCCTGAGAATTGCAGCGGGAAAAGACTGGCCATTTTATCATGCATGGCGTCACCCAGGAGAACAGGAAGCAAAGCTCAGAAGCCCAAACTCCCTTAATCCAGGGTATGGGCAGGATTTTTAATTTTTTTTATTGGAAGACGACCTTGGAGCTTGGCCATTTATGGTAAAGGGTGTCAGCACTGGATCTTCCTGGACAACAGACCCTTTGCTTGTGAAAGGGTTCAAGGGTTCAGGTTCCCTCTGTGTCCCAGCCCTTTGGTGCCATGGGAGGACGGGCCGGGACAAGCCTTTGGTTC
The DNA here is from genome assembly GCA_004026885.1 of Lyroderma lyra. Classification (NCBI taxonomy): domain Eukaryota; kingdom Metazoa; phylum Chordata; class Mammalia; order Chiroptera; family Megadermatidae; genus Lyroderma; species Lyroderma lyra. The sequence continues at coordinate 26,936 of PVJL010013124.1, read as the reverse complement.
CGGAGCAGCTGGAGGGCGACGGTCTCTCCTCTGAGCATGCGTCGGCTGAGTGACTTGCCGTTTTGGCCTGTGGTCTCTGAAAAGCAGCTCGGGATCTCCTTAAACATGATAGGACCCTTTTGAGCTGGTTCTGCACCAACGCTAAGCCTCAAAGGGTGAGCGGGATTTGATCCTATGACCTATGTGAGTACCATCTGGGATCAGTCAGTGATGCTGATGGGCCTCGGTGTTTCATACAGTGACACCAGGGAGTTTATGTCACTTCCTTCGGCAATAGGCATCACAATTGCTCCAGAGACTCAGCACTCCATTATGAACTCGGAAGAACATGATGGGCATTCATTTATCCGAACACTTTTTGTCACCGTGTTGTCTCTGGGAGTGCGTCCAGGAGCCCACTGACTACTGCGTTAAGGGGTACGTCCTGCTGCTCCTGCGAAAGCTACTAGCCAAGGTCTGTGTCATCTCAGTTACCGTTGGTTGTACCGAGTGCTGACCCTTCACATGTTACAGCATAAGGCCAGACCCAGCGTAGATTCCTGAAAGAAATAACGTTGTTAGCGCTCTGTCTCCATGGGCACGTTGGGCCATTTCTAAACTCTACGGCCACATCTGTGACAAAACAGACCATCCAATTCAACTGGGGTTTTCTTCAGTATTTTAAAAATGTATTTTATGGTCTTGTTATAGAGCCCTCGAGGAAGGATTTTAGGTGATTTTAACAAATCACGGTTATAATTCCTGGCAGGGTATATCGAAAGCTCTAGAAGGTGAGGAAAATACAGCATTGTTCTACAAAAGTCAGTCTCCCATCCCCCTTTGGAGGGTTTCTGCTGCTGCTTTATGTTTTAACCAGAAGCCCATTTCCAACTTTGTATCTTGTCAGGTTGTGAGAATCTGCTTATATGGTAGCCTGTTTTCAAGATACAATTAAAATACTTCAGTTAGCCCGCCAGATATTTTATCTATTAACAGATTGCTTAGAACGGGTATTTGCATTCCTACCCTTTATTTCCTGATTAGCTTTTCCCATGTCATCAGCATTTATTAACTATACGCTCTGGATCCTTAAGGACAGAACAAAGTATCTCTAGCCCTTGAACAGCATTTTGATTTAGCAGATTACAAGCTGAAATATGTATCAGAGTCAGCGCTTTCTGTTGGCCGGTGATGTGAGGGCGGTTCTCCACGACACACAGAGAGAAGGGAGAACAGGGAAAGGCACAGTCCTCCGGCCTTACTGAGCGTCGAGAGGTCCCCGCCACCTCCAGGCTGGTTACGCAGTGAATGACAATGACCCGCTTTCATTGTCAGTCAATTTCTGACACATTTTGAAAATGCCAGTTCTGTTCTAAAATGTTTTGTACTCCATGTTTATTTTATTTCTGTTTCTTCGCCAGTAGTGCTTGGATTACTTCCGTATAAGAATTGAAAGTTTATAAGTCGTTTAAAATTCCATCTCCCATAATGAGAATTCTTTTAATGCTAAAAGCTTTCTAAAAAATGTAAATCTTTAAGTAAGGCATGAAGGTAGAACAATGGTTTGTTAAAACTGTTGAATAAGTTAAAGAATGGACATTTAAGGTCAGGAAACAGTCCCCCAGTAATTGCGTTTTACATTAACTGGAGCTTCTGCTAACTTCCCCCAAGAACAGTTATATAGGTCCTCAGTGTGACGCCAGAATCAGAATGTGCAATGCACTAAGTGCCAACATTTTCAGGATAAAAAACAACAACAACAACACCAAAAAGCATTTACAGGATAAAATGTGGAAACACAGCGTGACCAGAATATAGCTGTGGGTCCAGAGTGGGTCTCCAGAGAGATGCGCCCACTTTTCATTTCCTTCCCTCCTCCATTTTCCTTCTCTTTTATTTTTTTTGGGGGGGTGTGGGGTAGGGGGCATTTTACTTTTACAAATACAATATTGTAAACTTCTCCAGATCCGAAATACGTTCTTGGAAATAACCCCCCAGTTGTAGTAAAGGCTCTGCCTGTCTCTTCTGTGCACGGTGTTGACACCTGAACATGTCTGTGTCTCTGCGAGCGTTGCTACACGTATGTGTCCCCATGCTTTGCAGCAAGGACCCTTACGTAATTGCCCCCGTGTGCTCCTGGAGTGCGTTAGGCGTCTGTCTGAAGAATGCTTGGAAGTGCAAGTCATGCGGGACGCTCATCAGCACACCCCTGGACTGCCTTAGAACCCCGAAGTGTTCATCGTATGGTGGTTGCATGAATGAAATCGGTGCATCAGCATGGTCCGTGTCAGGTGGTATCTGTGACACGGTTGAGCTCAGTGGGAGAGGACACATCGTTCACTCCGCACGCTTCTGTTTTCTGTCCTGTAAACACAGGGTAAAGTCAAGCATGAAGGGTGCGCAGTGGGCTGTCCGGAAAGTACCCAGCCACGCAATATGAGAAGTAGAGGCATTCACGGCTGGGCCTTCTTTCCCGACAGCCCTGCTGTCTTGGATGTTACTAGGGGACTTGGCCTTACAGCGCTGACTGGATGTTAAGCGTCGCAGAGCCATGGCCCGCGGGGCGGTGGGCTCAGCGCACAGGCCTGGAAGCCCAGCTGCCCGGTCCCCAGGTCTGGCCCCGCCGGGGGCCATAAGGCCGGAAAAGGTTCCTCACATTTTCTCAACTCACTCGCTTCCTTCCGTGTTCCTCTCCCCCTCACTGTGGCTTCTCCATGCTCCTCCTCGGCCCTTGGAGGCAGCATAGAAGATTTAACTGGGCCGGGTCAGCAATCTAAAAGGAACTAAACCCACTTCAATTTTAAGGGTGAGGAGTCTGTGACTCAGCATAGTAAGGTGGTCAGGGTCCTCTGTGGAATTATTGCACAACTCCTACACACACACACACACACACACACACGCGCACACACACACACACACACACACACACACACACACACACAGACACACACACACGCGCGCACACACACACACGCACACACTCGCGCACGCACGCACACGCACACACGCACGAAGCAGCACAGAAGGGAAGACATTATGAAAGGACTTGCTGAGAGGTGTCCTGGTGCACCTCTTGCTGGGGACGCTGCCCCGTTTCTGAGTGCGTGTACCTACAGAAAAGCCTCTAGAGCTTTTGCTTTAAGGGACAACTACCTACCTGCCTTAGCCCCCGCAGCCCGGCTGCCCGCGCCCGTTCTGTACTGTTCAGCAGCATAATCGCGTGGATGTCTGTCGGTCATTGTCAAAGCTCGGAGCCTGGGACCGCCGGCCCAGCTCGCCGGATCTCCGGGGACACGCCCACCAAGTATTCTGTAGCCCAAGTGCAATACAGGGAAGTCGGAAAATGGAGATTTGTTTGTTCTGTTTTGTTTTTGTTTGGGGATGACAGAGGTTCACCAAGTTTTGTGAGAACGTGTGGGAGATTAAAATGGGCAGGACTGCTGCCAGAGACTGGGTCATTGCACCCCTAGAAAAGGCTGCGTGTGTGATCAGCACATAGATTTTATCTTTGGTGGATAATGGTCATTAATCTCATTGGAGATGCCTTCGTTTTCCCCCTTGAATGTGAATTTTCAGACATACCCCCCGTCCTCAGGGAGTAGGTTCGAATTTACTTTTTATCCTGTTGCAGACAGTTAGCAGAGGCGTGCCGTCACGTAGTCCGCCCTTCCTGTACGTCAGTTCTCCGCTGGTTAGCGCTGTAGCAGAGCGAGGACTTCAGTAGTTGCATAAGGATATTTAATAAATATAAGTAATTACTCCTATGACATTCTGAAGTGCTCAACTGCCACCTGAGTATGTTCACAATGTAACCAAAATACAAAACAAAACAAAATTTAATTCAGAATTTAAGTGGGCCATTTCCTATCAAGTTGATAAGATCCATGATGCAGTCTCTCATACTTTATTTGAATTCAGAAAAAATCTTTTTGACCAGATGGAGTCAGGGCACAGGATGCACAAAACCGGATCAGATGGCAGGCCAGGACAGAACAAGTGGAGGAGATGGCCTTTTCTGTGGCCATGAGAACCAGAGGGGTGGAAACATCTGAGAAAGCATCGTCCCGAGGTTCTCACTGCAGTGCCGGCTGAGGGTCTCGGCTTCCCTGTGACAGCCACTTTGGGACCTGTCTGGGAACTGGGTGATGTCACTGTTGGGGACGAAGTTGGCAGTTGCTGGCGCTTATTGCCCAGGTCCAAACCAAAGGTTCTTTCAAAGCTTCCCCTTCCCCTCGCCCCCTTACCTTCTGAAAGCTTAGCTCTGGTTAGAGGGGATGGTGTCCCAATTGGGAACCGTCCTGTAACACATGACAGCAAATGTGAACAGAGAACAGAAGCACCCAGAAGCCTAAATCATACTAGGGTAGGTGGTGTCAGCATGCTGATGGTAATTGTAACTACCTGAAACAACAGGACAGCAGAAAACTCACTTTAAAGCATATAGAAATTACACACCTGAACACATCACGTAGGACACGCGGTCCCTGAAACACAAAGTAGGTTGTTCACCACCTAATAAATAATTGTTAAGCATTTATTGCCCTGTAATAAGCTGGATGTGCCGAAGACTGCATAGGAATCTCTCCAAGGGAGCCAGTCAGAATGCCCTCGGTCGCCAACCTTCCCAGACTTGAACCGGGCAGTGTCATTAGTCCGAATTAACCACGACAGGCAGACTCTCAGCCCTTCTCATCCCTGCTTTGGGGGAGCTGGTGGGTACCCGTGCCCGGTGCAAACACAACTGCTCTCCTCCAGGCTTCTGGGCCGGAGGACCTGCTCACCTGGCCCAGGGAAGAGGACGTCGTGTGGGTCAGAATGCAGTCAACCTGCACGCGTGAGCTCTGAGAGGTGTAGTGACAGCCAGGGCTCCTGGACACGCGAAGCCTCTCTGGGTTGCTGATCTGGGTTAAACCCAACTCCAGAAGCGGAGGTTCCAGGACGGAGCCGGAATGGTCTGTAATGCAGTGGATCTGTGCCCTCCTTGGCAGCTCTGACACCACATGTTTCTGATGCAGTAGGTCTTTGGGGATGACACCGTGCCTTTATGAAAAAGAAACAAGTGACAGGCAAACAAAACCAAACCAAGATTTAGTCTGCTCTCCTTCGAATGCCATTTCATTCTCAAGTCTCTCCTTGGGCTGTCTCCCATTTAGGCCACTCTCAGGGGCTAAATCCCCGCTACAGTGAAATGACAGCTGGTGCTCGAAATGACCTGTTTTCAAAGCCTACTTGTATTTAGTACCTCGTCGGTACCAGGGACTTTGCTGAGGGTTGGACCAGTGAAGATCTATGAACTAGAATCTCTGTTTTCGTTTTCGTAGAAGAGACAAATGTTAGAAGGGTGCTGTCCCGGAATGGCTTAGATGCCCTGGAGCACAGGGGACAAACAGGTGAAATCAGCATGACACAGCAGCAGGGAATTCAGGGAGGAAGGCTGCTTGAATAGTCTTGAAGGATTAGTTGTAGGTCCTTAGGCTAACGAGGTCTCAGAAGAAGAAAAAAATGCCTAGCACAAAAGGAACGGCTAGAAAGTGGACATTGTTGCACTGCAATGGGAAAAACTCAATAAATTAGAGAACTAGGTTTGAATGAACTGATCTCAAAATACAGTCAGTCCTCTGTGTCTGTGGGTTTCCACATCTGAGGATTCAAGCAACCATGGAGAAAGAAAACAAGCTAAGTTTCGACAGCAGACCTTGGGTTTGCCATGCGCAGAGCACCCTGCAGAAGGAAGTGATGTGTAGACACCCCACTGTTGTCCGCATGCAATACCGTTACATGCAAATGCTATGCCATTTTATTGTTATTTTTGTTGGTGGTTCCCCGGCTGGGAATCGAACCCAGGCCGCAGCGTTGAGAGCACCAAAGCCTTAGCCGCGACCCCACCAGGGAGCCCCTCTATGCCAATTTGCATGAGGGATCTGAGCATCTGTGAATTGTGGTATCTGCGGTGGTCACGGGACCAATCCCCTGCTGATTCCGAAGGACAATTGTAATAATGAAAGGAACAGAAACACTAACGACATGGAGCTAAACCTTTACGGGCCTATTTTTACCCAGAAGAGGGATGTTTCACGTGTGAAGAAGTAATTGGTACCTAGTTCACCAAAACAACGGATAGTAAACGACGTTTAAGAATTACGTGGTAATGAGAGAGCTGAGAGTTATTTTTTAAATCTTTATTTAGAAGATGTATGGGTATCTTTTATGATAGATAGATAGATAGATAGATAGATAGTATTTGTTGAGGGAGGTTTAGCGTTTATATTTGCTCTGGAATGTCAGACTTTTTGAAGAACACGCCTATGTTAATAAAACTTCAGGACAAATACTAATTTACAGCTGCAGTAAAACTCCCTAACTCCAAACCCTCCTTTTTGCCATTGAAAAAAAAAATTAGGCCGAGTTATTGAGGTATAATTTACACAGAGTAAAAGTCACCATGTCTAGGTGTACTGCTTAAGTTGTGACAAAGGTGAGCAGTTGTGTAGCCGTGGCCACCATCAAGATACGAGACATTTTTGTCGCCTGACGATGTTTCCTGGAGGTTCTCTTTAAAGCAGTCACTCCCCAAACCCCAGGTGTTGGCAGTCACTGACACGTTCTCTACCTTTATAGCTTTGCGTTTTCCCGAATACCCTGTAAATGGCATGACGCAGTGTGCAGCCTTGTCCGTGTGGATTCTCTCAGTTAGTACACGCTTTTCGGGTTCATCCGTGTTGTTGCATGGATCCACGGTTCATTAATTTTTATTGCTGGTTCTCTGCTGTCCGGAGATTCTGTAATTTGTTTCTTTGTGCAAACGCTCATGGGCATTTGGGTGATTCCAGCGTTTGTTTGCTATAAAACTGCAGTGAACTATGACCATTTGTGTATGGGTCCATGAAGTCACTTCTTTGTCATAAATACCTACTAGTGTGGTAGATGGAAGTGGCACTTTATATGACACTTCCACACCGTTTCCCAAAGTGCCTGTCCCTTTGTGCACTTCCACCCACCGTGTGTGAGTTCCACTTCTTCGCCAGCACTCAGTGTGGTGAGTTGCTGATGTTGCCGTACGGCTGTCCACGTGTCTTTCTGTCATCAGTGTGGCTCTGTTTGCGTTTCCCTAATGACTAAGCATCTTTCCCAGGTGCTTACTCCCACTCATACCTCCTCTTTAGTGAACCGTCTCTTTCAACTCTTTTGCCCTTCTACTATTGGGTTGTTTTTCTTATCATTGAATTGTAAAAAAGCTTTATATATATATATTTGGATATCAGATACACATCTTACAAATACTTTCTCCCAGGCTGAGGTTTATCTTTGCAGTTTCTTAAAGTGTTTTTCAGAGAGTTTTTATTTTGATGAGGTGCAATTATTTTATTGACATTTTTTTGAATGGTTCATGCTTGTTAGTATTATTATCTAAGAAACCTTTGCCTTACCTCTGTCATGAAATGTTTTTAATGTTTTCTTCTAGAAGTTTTATAGGCTTTACATTTAGGTCGGTGACCAATTTTGAGGTGTGTGTGTGTGTGTGTGTGTGTGTGTGTGTGTGTGTTACAGATGGATGCCTTATTGTTGCATTATCATTTGTTAAAGAGACAAATCCTTCTGCATGGGGTTACTTTAACATCTTTGTTTAAAATTAGCTGACCATATACATAGGGTTTATTGCTGGACTCTCTTGTGTTCCATGGATGAATATGGCTACGCTAACACCAAATTATATTGATTTCTTCAGCTTTGTCCTAAGTGTTGAAATTAGATACTATGGGATTTTCAACTTTGTTTTTCTTTTTCCAAATTGTTTTAGCTGTTCTAGGCCTTGTTTTATGTGCACAAGACAAAATCAGATTGTCAATTTTTACCAGAAAAAACAATTCCTACTAGGTTTTGATCGGGATTGCCTTGATTCAGTCTATCAAATTTTATGAATTGACATCTTAACAATATTAGATCTTTTCAATCCAATGTCCTTTAATTTTTCTGATAATGTTGTATAGTTTTCTGTATACAAATCTTGCACATATGGTGTTTTAGATTTATCCAAGAGGACTGTGTGTTTTTCAATGATACTGAAAATTTTTAAATTCAGTTTCTAAATGTTCATTGCTAGTATTAATCTATTAAAAACACAGTTGACTTTTGTATGAAATAATTGTTTTGAACTTTTTATTAACATATAAGTAGGAAACAAATGATAGTTTTAAATGAAATTTTTGAAAAGTTTTCCTAGAAGCAGCTGTCATGCTATTGAGGAAGCATGTGTCCACTAAAGCTTGCACGTTATAATACCACCCAAGCCAAAATGCTTTTCCCTTTAAGCCACTGGTGTTCTGTTAGAACCTAAGAATGGGGTAACGTTATAGATGGCGGCTTCCCTGGGCCACAGCGGAAGAGGAATTGTCCTGGGCCACACAGAAAGTACACTCACACTAACGATAGCTGGTGAGCTCAAAAATTATGTCACAAAAAAGCTCCTAATGTTTTAAGACAGTTTATAAATTTGCCTTGGGCCGCATTCAAAGCCGTCCAGGGCCACGCGCGGCCCACGGGCCGTGGGTCAGACAAGCTTGTCATAGGGAGTCCCTGCTCTGAGCCTCACAGTCTTCCCCTGGCAGAGGAGACAGCTTTCCCCCGTGGTTTTGTGAGATTAAATAAGATCAAATGCAAAGCACTTAGTGTGGCTTGGTGCATAGTCAGCCCTCAGCGAAGGTCACTTCCCCTCACTTCCCTTTCCTTGTTGAGTGTTACATTGCTTCCCTAGGTCTGTTGTAACAAATTACAAGCTTGTTTACTTACAACAACGGAAATCTACTCACTCGCAGGCCTGGAGGCCGGAGGTCCAGAACCAGAGTGCCAGCTGGTTGGTTCCTACAGAGGCTCTCGGGGAGAACTCCAGTTTGTGCCCCTCCTCCCAGTTTTGGGGCGCTCCCAGCAATCCTTGGTATTCCTTTGCTTGAAGCTGCATTGCTCCACACTCTGCCTCTGTCTTCCCATGGCCTTCCTTTCTGTGTCTCTGCATCCCAAGCTTTCCTCTTCTTTCCCTTACGTGGACACCAGTCAGTAGATCTAGGGCCCACCCTAACCGAATTACATCTGCAAAGACCCTGTTTCCAGATAAGGTCCCCTTCCCAGCTATCCGGGTTAGGATTTGAGTAGCTTCCGTCGGACGCTATTCAGCTGACTGCGAACGTCCAAACGGAGCTGTTTGCGAAAAGAGGCACAGTGCAAGAAAAGAATACGGAAAACACGCATCCTGGGAACTTAGACATAGGGTGCATTTATATTTGTAGATAATCTTCCATGTACATGAATTATGCACCCCACTTTTCCATTCTACATTTTTACAGTCTTTTTTGTTGGACAGATTTTTATAGAGATAAGCCTAGCGATGGATCAATTTTGGAGTGATGGGGCCTCCGCCCATCTTACACCCGTGCTGAGGATTCATCTTTTCACTTCGAGGTGCAGATGACTCTCCTGACTCCGCTCGTTGATTGTTGTTCTTATTAGGCATGTTATTTGAAAAGGCCGAAAAGGAAACATTTTAATGAGAAGTAGAAATTACTTTTAGTGTTTTTGTGTTTGGTGTTCTTTACTCTGGGGGGAAGGAAGCACATGGAAATGGGAGAGCAAAGTGGAGACCTACCATTTCTATGGCAACAGTCCCATTATGCTTGTGTTTCAGTAGTCATTTCTGCAGCAAATTGGATCACTGTGATTGGCACCTCCGAAGGACTCAGACTGGGGAAATAACACATCAATATCGATTATGTCACTTTATTTAAAATTCTGGAAAGGTTTCTCCAAGTACAACATTTTTTAAGCTGATCATGTTAACAGCGCATTTCAGTTTTTAAGAATAATTAAGTTCTGATTTATTTAACTTTTCTCTTAATTCTTCAAAAATTTTTTTCACTATTCCTACTAAGGATTGATACTTACCACATAGCTCCAACGAAGAGCCAGACACTGCATTGCTACTTTAATATGTTATTTCTGTTCCTCATAACATACTTGTTAGCTGTATCATTAGTATTTTTTTTTAACAGATAAAAAATCTAAAGCTCCAGAAATCAAGAAACTTTATTTATTTATTCCTACAACAAGTACTTGTTAAGCCAGCCACTATACTGACCGTGAAACCTACAGCAGTGGAAAAGAATGAGCAGAAAACTGACAGGGGTAGGATTCGAATCCATATCTGTCTGACCTTAAGGTCTATATTGTTTTTGCAAATACCTGCTGCTGAATCTGACTCTGCCTGCTGGACTGCATGTGCGTGCATGTGCACACACGTGCGTGTGTGTGTAGTGCATGTAAATATGTTACTAACATGTTAAATAATGTTATATGTTATATACGTGAATTTCTTGTAATAATTATTTCAAACGAATTGCTAGCTTGTGTTACAGTGGAGTAGCACCTCTTTGTTCCTGACAGAGAATCTGCTTTTGAATATATAAGTGACATTTATGTAAAGGCCACTGGTAGTAACAGGTGGGCTTTGTATTAAAATTTTTTAATTAAAATAAATATAAACATTTATATGCCAGATGGCATTGGCATAATGTTTTCTGAGCGACAGGTATATTGACCTTGGTTGAAGGGGAAGCCGCTGGCCACAGCCCTGTCACCGTGCGGGCTGGCTCTGTCTGAGGCTGGCCCCCCTCCTGCCTCAGAGCCACACTCCCCGTGCCCCCGGGGTCATCGCCTCTCCAGCACTCCTACCTGGTGCCACTTCTTTCTTCCCTGCGTCTAATCTTTACTAGTAGCTTCTTTTTCCATCTCAGCTTACTCAGGTAGCTCCTACCTAATCACAAGTAAATCAACACTGTCCCTTGGCTGTCCTGTCCCCTGCCAACTCCACGTCTCTTCCTCTGAAACTGGGCGATGGGGAGACATTCTGGGCCCTTGCTGTCATGACTTTCTCCTGTCCTCTTCGTTTCTTGCCCTTTTCACCTTGTTTTTGCCCTTGCTACTTGATGTGCTTTACCCAAGGACTGGGCCACGTGGGTGTCACTAGTGATACCTCATGGCCGTGTGCTGATTCCAACAGGACCGAACATTTGTTATGTTTCTCACCCATTTCTATGACGTGTTTGTGTTGCCTGCCCAAGCCTCTGCCTGTCTTCTTGTTGGGGCTGTCCTATCTCCTTGAAATGATCACACATTTAATGGGGAAAATAGATGAGTGCTCACTCTTTGACCAGGATGGGGTAGAATTAAGAACTTAAAAACACCGCCACGGCAACGGTGAGCAGTACGTGCGTGGGCGAGAACGTGGGACAATGTGAAGGACGCTGTGCAGACAGGCCCCCGCCGTTCGACCGGGGCTGTCCTTCCCAGCAGCCTGACGTTCTCTCCCTCTTTGAGGTCATCACTTCCCAGGAGTCGAAATCCAGGGGTGAAGAAAACGTCTAACTCTGCAGGACGGGCTTTGCACCGCAGTGTTGCACAGAGAGACGACTGGTCTGTCTCGTGGTGTTGGGTGGGGATGGTGGGCACTGTGGGCTCCAGCCAGTCGATCGTGTAAAAATCCCCCTGCCTCCTTTTTTGGCTTCTTAATTCTTGAATCTTCTACCTTCGTACATGCCTTTGTTCTGCCTTTTGCTACACTGTAATTCTTTGTTATGCGGTTTCATTTCTGTTGATTACCATCATGACCAAGATGGCCTTGCAGTTTGAGAGCCTCAGGAGATTGGGACATTGCTGCATTTTATAGATGCATCAATTTTTACACTGAGTGTGTGTTGTTTCGTGTCTCAGCATCATGTCTGGGTGGATTTCTCTGAATTACACAAGTGTTCATAAAATCCTGTTTTACTGAATATACATACTTCTTATTCTATACCTTCCATTACTGTTCTGAGTAACTGATTTGGCCCCCAAAAGTTTATTTTTATGTGGGTGCAAATTGGCTTTCATACATGACTACAATTACATTAAAGAATATAAATAATTTATCTTCCATTTGTAGCTATTTCAGCTATTTTAAACATTTTCATAGGAATAGTATACAGCTCTGGATCATTTTTGTAATAAAGTAATTATGTTCTGGAAGCTCTTTGGGTAAGTTGATTTCTACAGTAATGAGTTGCCTTCTCATTTAAATTGAGTAAATAAAATGACTATAATTTTTAAAATACAGATTTATAAAAAGGCAAACACAAGCAAAGAGTTAAATTTTAGTTATTTTACATAGTGTTTTTGCCCAACTATCTAAAATACAAGCGAGAACAAAACAGTGTCTCCTTGGAGGAAAATTTATACGTTGTAAATGGTCTCTTGGCTTCTTAGTATTCTTTCTGAAAACTCTTACAATATAAGAAAGGGCTGATTTTTTTCCTCGGAGGTATTACAAAATCACGTTAGATTGCTCTCCTACTTCAGTTCAATAGATGGACACTCTTCAAAGGAGTTCACCATTCCAGTTTCATAATAAAAATTATTCAATTAAATCATAAGAATATAAACCAAATAATAGGAAAAACATGACTTAAAATCGTAGCATAGAGAAATCACAGTTAAGACCAATATTCTATCTCATAAATGATTTCACTGTGTCTCTGACAGTAAATAAAAACAGAAATTCTGTTCTGGGTGGAGACATAGATTTAAAGGGAAGACGCAAGATCTTTGACTATTTCTCCAGGCTACTCAGGACATTTCATACAAAAGCAGTCTGTTCCCCCTGCCCAAGTGTGGGTCGGACCACCAGGTTAGAAGCAGGTTCATGGTAACTTTCAGAATTAACGTAACTGACAGTATTGACACTAAAAAAGAAATAATCCTCTTTATTCATGTCAACCCTATTGCATTAGCCCTAGTGAGAACAGGACGCACACACACACTCCACCCAACAGGCAGGCACTGAGCATCTTCTACATCGTACCTAGGCAGCTCCAGATCTTCCAGCTTATTAATAATTAATGAATAATTATTATGTCTCATTAGTAAAGATCAAAATGTCACATGAGAAGTAAAAAAAGGGCTTTCTAACAGTCGCATTTTCAGTTTTAGTAACGATTCCAGGTAGTAAAATTAATCAAATAAGCTTCCTTTTCACTCCTCTTAAGAGTTGTATTAATCAGGACAGGCTCGATTTTGCTGGATCTCTGTTGGGTTCTGCTTACTGTTGGCATGAACACTGTAATTCAAAAGCGTGGGGGCTTCAGCCTTGTGCTTCCGATTCAGAAACACAAAGGAAAGACATACTGATGCAGCCTTCAAGGTGGATGAACCTCAGACACACTGTGCCAAGTGAATGAAGGTAGACACAAAAGATCACGTATCGGAAGAGTGTATTTAAATGAAATGTCCAGAACACACGAGTCCAGGGGGACCAAACCCAGATGGGGGGTTGCCAGAGAGCAGGGAGAAGGCATGAGGTGTGCAGGGCTTGCTCCTAGCGGGGTGGAGTGTGTCGGAGCTGCACAGGTTTGGTGTCGCACCACATTGCGACTGCATTAGGAGCCAGCGAGTTGTTCAGTGAAAGCAGTTCATTTTGTTTTCTGAGTTTTATCCCATTGAAAAGTGTACCAAGAATGGTTAATTGTTTGAAAAGTAAAAGCACCTGGGCAATGTGTATGATTTCACTACGTGTGATCACAGCCTGTAGATGGAACAGTAGTGCATATTATATTTGGCAATAAATTTCCATAATAAAACTATGTGAGAAACTGTGTAATCACCCATTTGTTGTTGTTGTTGTTATTATTATTATTATTATTTAGCAGTCGCCATTCTCCTGTATGAGATTTGCATGCAGGATTCCCCATCTGTCACCGCCTTGCATGTCCCGCCTTCCCGGGGAGTCTGTGTTCACTTCTGCGGAGTGATTACGGGGATGCAGGGAGTTTGCACGTGGAAGAACCCCCCAGTAGAGTCGTTTTCGAAAATCCACTCACGTGCTGGCTTCCCTCTTCCGCGCCCTGAATGAAGGTCACAACCGGAAAGGTCACAGCCGGAAAGGTCACAACCGGAAAGGTCAGGAACAGCGGCGCCCGCAGCCCCCCACGACCGTCCGAGTGGAACCGGGTGCGTCGCCCTTAGTAACTGCCCTGTCCTGGTCCGCGTCCTCAGCTCGTCTGGGGGCCCTCTGCTCAGTACGATTACAACTCATTTGTGTCACGGCACGGTGGCCTCCCGGCGGCGGCTGCCTGCCTTCGTGTAAAAGCCTCTCGCGGACCCTCCTCCCACGCTGTCGCCTGCTGCCCGGAGGACTTCTTGGCCGAGGGGTGCTCCTACCCGCCGGCCCTGCAGCCGACGCCCCGGCCCTGCCCGAAGCTCCTGCGCCCGCTCACCCACGCAGGCCCTGTCGTCGGAGCTGCCAGCAGCTGGGCCTCGCCAGTCCCGACGCGGCGACCCCAGGGGACACTTCTGCACCCGGCCTCCTGGGCGGGACCTTGTGCGTGTCCCCTCCTCGCCGTGGGTGACTTGCTCAGGCTGTGTTGCTCAGCCCGGAGACTGCACCCCTTCTGCTTTTCACAGAGCGCCGGGAGGGAGCTTGAACGCTGAATCAGACGTTCCTCCAGGTGCCGTCCAGGCTGCCCAGGACGCGGGGAGGGAAGCCCAAACCCTGTATCCACAACCCCTTCCAGACGATTCCCTCGCCCCACCCTAACCCCGGAGCCCCTCCCTCTGCCCTGACCCTCCCGGTGCGTTTCGGCCTCGGGGGCTTCGCACTGGCTGTTCCTTCTGCAATGCTCTGTGCCGCGTGTTGCCCTGAGCTCCTCTTTTCAGCATCCAGGTTGTCCTTAAATATCACCTCCGAAGAGAGACCCTCTTTGAGTCTTTAACGTAGTGTCCTCTAGTCCTCCATCATTTTCTCGTCCCTTACGGTGCTCTTTCATTCACAATCTGCACCCCCACCTGCCGTCATTATACAGGTGCTCAGTGCTGCTCCCGAGAGGTGATGTGGGAGAGAAGTCACACGCGTCCAGGTGCTCACGAGTCCTGCGCCCTCGGACCACTTCCCTACCCTCTCTGGTCCTCGGCGTCCTAAGCTTTAAAACGAGGCTATTGTTTAATTCTGACAGATGGTTATAAACATCAGATGAGTTCATATGTGTCATATGCTTAGAATAAATGACTCACCTCGTAAGTGCTGTGTAAGTGGTAGTATCATCATTATTTTTTATCATTGTTTGAAACTTCCATTAGGAAATAAACTTCAGGAGGACAGCTGCTTTGTCATTCTTGTGTGCCAGGATTTTTCCAGTCCTGAAACAGTAGCAGTGCCTGGCGCTTTGCTGACTCTTAATATCTAGTTATTGAGTGAACAGACAAGTAATTCGCCACTAAGTGGACTTGTGTCTCAGCGTACTCTCCTATCACTTCTGTATCCCTAAAAACAAAGTAGCTTTGACAATGGCCTGTGTCAATCCAAAGGTTACTGTTTCACGAGCTGAAAGTGACTTAGAATCCTTGAAAATAAGTCACATGCTCCTACCTGTCATTGGGATTTTGGCAGCCTTCCAGCTGGCTTGGCTTGTGTTTAAGAGCATGAACACCACGGAGAGAACAAAACTGAACTAGGAGACGGAACCCTGGTGAGTTAAAAGAACTAGCTAGCTTTGTTCATTCGAGGAAAAAGTAGCAAAATCAATGAATGACAATTAGATTTGGAGTTATAATGTTTAGCTTTACCTATTTGCTCCTGTAATTTCTAAGCGCTCTGGAGAAATTTGTCCCTTAATATTTTCTATTCAGAGCTGTATTTTTATTTCTACCTAGTTGGCCAGATTCTTCTGGGTCAGTGTGTCACCCTCAAGATAATGGCAGGTTCTCCTAGGAATAGAGCTTTTGAATATATACAGTTTTTATAGAGTATCAAGTTATTAAAATATAGCCAAATATGATATAGAATATGTTTCTCTAAATGAAATATAGGTTTTTATTGATGAAATATTACATATAAAGTCCAGGAATCTCTGTACGCTTCTAAAAAATGTTTAGATTATTAATTTGTATCTTGGTAGACTGAAATAACTTCTTAATCAATGTCAAAAATATGGCAGATTTACTTTAGCGATGTACTGGAATCATTCTGGCCAACTACAAATGAACTTAGTGCATTTACTCTGACCACTCACCTTCACCAATTCTCATAGCATCTCAACGAAAGAGTGCCGAACCACTGACCCATCCTCAGAACTTCCTGTAGGACTTAAAGCTATTTAGCTGGCTGCCCAGTGTTCAGACCTTCCCAAAACCATGGAAAGTCATAGGGCAAACGGAAATTTGGAACTTCCACCTGCGCCTTTAGAGCAGTTAGCTACAACCTGAAATACGTTCGGGATGTTTTTCAAAAGGAGAATTCTCTCCTTGGGATTTTTGCTAAGTCACTTAAAGTAAAAGAAAAAGAAAAAACAAAAATGTTTTAACCCAAAACACTGAGGATGGTTGGATAGCGTGGACAGATTTTTGCATTTTTCATAAAACTTAAACCAATTTCTCAGTTATTGGACACTTACGAGAGAAAGAATACGCACGACTTCAGTTTCTCGTGTTAATGAAGACACTTTCAGACCAGACTCGAGTCATTGTATAATGAGGCTTTGACATTGGAGAGCTTCCCCGATGGGGACATGAACTCCTATAGCTTGTGGCACATCAATGAGATTGTTTTCTGTCAATTCCCTCGGAGAGCAAGTGATAGCAGTTGGCGGTGTTCGAACACAGAATGTCTTTGTTTCTGTTTCACTCCAGCTGTCCGTCTGTTGCTTTAACTTTCTGCCATTATTTCTGATAGAATGAAGCCGATAGCACTGGCTCCAGTACGTGTACGTGGAAGTTTTCTTAGATCATTCTAAATTCTCGATGGGGTAGGTTAAAGATGACGTTATCAAACAGTGATGATGAACTTGCTCAGCTGATGGCCTGTGTTTCTGGTGTTCCATTGACGTCGGCAACTTCTCTGTGCCACCCTCCCTCCGTTCTGTGAAAGTTACCCTGTTGTCACCGGATCAAAGTTTGTGGGACCAACACTTCAAAGTCCGATTGGACGAGGAGAAGGCTCATTGATCAAGAGGGCACCAGCTCCAGAAGATGGGGGCTTAACATTTCTGCAAATCCGCTGTGGGGGTTGCCCAAATTCAGGCATCTTTTAAGTCAAGGCAAGGCCGGAGGGGACAGGGCAGGGCACAGGTGACCACCCGGGACGGCTAGGCTCACACAGGAGTCCAAGGAAAAGTGCAAAACTTCTAACGTCTTGGTGGCCCCGGTAGATCTCTGACAAACAGCCGTTAGTATCTTGTACGTGTTTTCCCTTCTCTTCCCAAACTTCTGACAAGGGACAGTTTCTACAAACTTCTCAAACCTCAAGCAGAATTCCTTCGGTTCGTTCGCGTATTTGTGGCAGGAGCCGCCAGCTGGGAGAGATGCAGGGGGGACTGAGGTGGCGTCTGGGAGGAGCATTTCGCCGTTGGCTGTCGCAGGCTCTGCTGTCCCAGTGGTGAATGCAAAGGTCTCACTTGGCCGTTTTGCTTTTCTTCAAAACCGTGGGCACACTGGGCGTTAGTGGCCGGCCTGGACTTCCTTAGAATCTTCTCAGGCGTCTGCTCCCACGACCTGGTCCTGTCTCCCTCGCCTACCTCCCAGGCCCCTGACTCTACAGCTTTCTACTGAGGATTCCTGGGGCCCCCCAGTTCCTCTGCCTTCTCCATCCCTGCTCCCCCGTCGCGTCTGCAGTCTGCACGCACGGCCCTTGGTCACAGACACGCTTGCCTTCCACCGCCGCCACCATCCTTAGTGTCGCGTCTCGGCCTTCCCGCAGCTCCCTGTCACCTTGAGATAAGAGTGCAGGTGACGTCATTACTTCTTTGTGCCTCTTGCTGAAGCTTCTGCTCCTCTGCTCAGATATGCTCCTAAAAACTCAAAACCTGGGATTCACTTGGACATTTAAATTGTCTATCACTATCCTGACTCCAAGTGTTAACAAAAAAGGAATAATTTTGTTTTCTTATGCTTTTTTAGGTTAATCCAAGTTCTCAGATAATTGAAATACTCATTTTTAATCATTCCATGACCCCATTTTCTAATGTCAGTTTCCACACCACGTTTTTCGATTGGATAGCTGTGCGCCACTTCCAAGGAATCTGGAGAATTCAGGCAGTTTCGTCGGCTTCGCTGACGCCGCGGATTGTCTCAAGCACAATTACGGGGTTCCTGCCTGAAAGGACTTCAGCATTTCTTTTTAGATGTGGTTTCCTTACCACCTTTCACAGGATTGACTTTCTAGCCCACACCTATTTGATGAACGAGGGTCAATGAGGTTATTTCTCCCATTCCCAATGGCTGAGGACATTCTGCTCCCAGCACTGGGACATGCGCCCCCACAGCACGCCGCGAGCCGTGCCCGAACCCGCCCCTAGCGCTGCGGGCGGCCGGTCGCTCGGGCTGGCCTGGGACTCATGGACTCGCCAGGTTTCTCTGGCTTTCTCTTCTGAGCCCTTCCTGCTCTGCTGCTCTTCATTTGTTCCTCTTCTTGGGTTCACCTCAGAGCGTGTGCGCCCTGAGTCACGTCTTCCCCGGCAGTTTCCTGGGGTGCAACCCGGACCCCTCGCCAGGGATTTCCTCAAGTGCTTCTCTGGGGTGGTCGGATACCAGCAAGCGGCCCTCTTAAAGAAGGGCCCCGTCTTCTTAAAGAGCAGCGTCTAGTACCTGCAGGGAAGACGAGCTCGTCCGTTCAGACAGCCATTTGTCTTTCTCTTTCTGGGGGAGTAGATTATCCCTTCGAAGTAGGATAAATTTGGTGCCCTGGTATTTTAAGAGAGAAGTTAAGATTGATTATATGCTGTAGTAATCTCAGACAACATCGGTCTTCTTGTTTGAAATAGATGCTTATCAACAATAGTAACTCCCCTTTAGATAAAGGGGTTCTTCAGTAGACAGAGGGGAAAGCAGGGAGTTTTTAAGTGGCTTGTTCTTTTAAACACGTTAGGTCGATTTCATCACGTTTTACTTTATCAGGATTGCTAGTGGGAAGAAGGCAAGCAAAGGTTTGTTCTTCCTTTTCCGGGTAGTGAATTTCCAAGAGTGGATACTTACGAATTATATATTAGCAACCTGAACTTGAAGAGGAGACTATATTTGTTTGTTTGTTTTCCAGCATTGGTGATGGTCATTTTAAACATATTCAAAGTGCATTTCACTGGCTTTCTCATACTTCTTATTTTAAAAATAGCCCCCCAATTAAAATTCATTCCTTCATTTGCACATTACTCGTCCCACACCCACTGTTTTTGTTCTTAGTTGATTAGAAGGTTGTCTCGCGCCTCCCCCAGCTTGTGGTCCCCGTGTGGTCTGGACTAGGAAGGGACACATTTCCGTGTTTATGAAAACCCGGCTCAGTGCTGCTAGCTGGGGGTTCAAAAAGTAATTGTTGCGTATATTCTGATTACTACCACTCTGCTGTCAGTTTTGCTGATAGTGTCTGAGTAGTTTCCATACAATAAAGTTTTGTAACAATGTAGCATCAATCTGGACAATCAAAATGTAGCAGGTAGAGAAGGTTACAAAGAGAAGAGAACTTGGCATTTGAAATCAGAAATACTTGAATCGGGCAACCTGGTGGAGCAGCCTGTGGACCAGTGGGACATGCCTAACATATTTTATAAATTGTAAAGTATAATTTGTCATAGAAAAGTATAAAACATTTCATATTATCTCAAATCTTTTTTGTTTCAGAGATAGATATACTGACAGGTGTGTGTGTGTGATGTGAAACTGGGTCACAATCTAAAATGTAGACTGTTGTAAAAAAAGAAAAAGCTTAAAACAACGCCATGAAGCTAGTGGATATTTCAATGTTTCATAACCACTCTGAGCCTTGAACTGCCCATCTGTGACACGTGGTTAAGGCTAGTTGGAAGGTCTGTTCTGAGGATTAATGGTACTGATCTACATGAGGTACGGTGCAGTGTACTGAGTCCTGTAGGAGACGCTAAGGAGTTTGCACATTTTATCTACGAAGGAATCCATGCATTTATCCCATCAGTTCTCACCAATTCACAAGCATTTAATTGCTAATTCCTGACTTTGAATTTTTTACTTCATTTTGTGAATTAATTTGTCCTGAGTACTTAATTAGAAACAAAAGTAGAAAAGAAGTTTCCGTTGGTCATTTTTTAGCAGTTCTTCTGGGTGTAAGCCTTAATGCACAAGTAGACAAGGTTAGGGAATATGAGCACAGGAAAACCTATGAGGAAGAGGAAAACCTGGATGCAAACTGATGATGGCTGCAGGGGAAAAGATGAGTCTTAAGGAGGACGATGATTAATCTCACCAAGAAGCAGATCAAGAAAGGGATATGAAGGGACGTGGTGGTTATAGGCGAAGTTTGTATTGTTTTGTGTTCTCTAAGGCTTTGAGAATGTTTTGAGTGGCTTTAAAACTTTATGGCAAAACAGAAAAACTTAAAAGATATCATAGATCATCATATAATCTTCGTACCTGAAAATGGCTCTCCCCTCTGGAACAATTTATAGATGAGAAATCTGAGTTGTAGATATGTGAACCGATTGGCCTAAGTAGTGGAGAGCTGGGATCAGAACATAGATTTCTTCGGATCCGGTGTTCTTCCTACTGGCGGTCTTGGCGGGCGAGCACCCTGAGTCTGTCGGCCTCAGCAGCTGAACCCTCTCTCCCCCCGTGTTTCAGCCATGGGTTGTAATGAGGTCCGGGCCCTTCCATCGCCTTTTATCAGGTGGATCGTAGAGCTGCATGAGGCCTTGGAGATCGTCTCACTCAGAAGTTCTCAGGTGTTATTTTCGCAGGGAAAACCTTTTTTTTCCCCAAACAATATTTATGCAGCAGTTTAATATATAAAGCAGATTTTTAAAACTGAGCTAGTTGAGGTGAAAATGAAGGGACCTGGGCCACTGCCTCCCCCTCCCACCCTACTAAAACCACTAGGCTTCCAAGCACCATAATAAAAAAAAAAAATCTACTTGACTGGCTTAGATTTTATAAGGGTTTCTTTAAATGTGAGGAAAGGGTAAATTATTTTAAGCTATCTTAGGAAAAAGAAAACGTCTACTTTCGTGAATATGGCAGAAATAGCCCTGGGGAGTGGATCGCAGTGCCCTCGACTCCAGGGGGCCCGGGGAGGCGCAGCCAAGAGGAGGGGGCCCTGACACGCGTGTTAACCAGCTCGAGGGTCTACCCGACCCAGCGCGTCTGCTAACGTCCCCGAGGAAAACAGGACCTGTGGGGAGAGACGTATGTCCCCAACCGTAATTGTCAGCGCCGATGGGAAGTCGTTTGGAGCAGCAAATGGTTTATTTCGCCGAATTCTGCAGAATAGCAACTGGTCTGGGCGCCGCCGGCCGTTGTGTGGTGACACGGCGTCTGTGAGGGAAGAGGCTGCTTTTCCTGTGGCCCTGAGTGCCAGGCAGCCAGCTGGAGCCCCCAGAACCTTCCCGGCACGAGGCCCTGTGATGTGGGGGTGAGGGGGGGCCAGGAGGGGCAGTCGCGGGCCCCAGCACTGGGTCCCGAGTCCCAATTTCGTTGTCCCTGATGTTCTGCATGATTTCGTCGCCGCTGAGCTCGTGGCTTGTCGTTCCCCGGAGGCTCCGGCGCGTGGACGACTTGGTGGCACCGGGTCTCAGTGCTTCGTGCGCCCCGAGTCCGGGAGCGAGTGCCGGGTGGCGTCTGCTGCCTCCCGGGCCGAGGCGTCGTGCTGCCCGGCCGCGCCGCCCAGCTTAGCGCCCGGGGGCAGCTCCGCCTCGGGGAGAAAGGGCGTCCGCGTGCCCGTGGTGCCGATCACCAGCACGTTGTTCTTCAGGTCGATGGAACACTGGTGTCTCCGGAGTATGTCCAGCCCCAGCAGCATGTCCATGGGCTGCTCCTCGAGGACGGAGAAGGAGCACGGCAGGAAGTCCCCCTCGATTTGAATCTGAGCCAGGTGCACCCGGCCGATGATCCTCTGGGTGCCCACGCCCTGCGCGACGCCCGCCCAGCGCCCGTCCACCAGCCGCATGATGTTGCATCGCTCGGCGCAGGCCCGGCTCACGATGGTCATCTGGGCGCCCGAGTCCACGAACGCCTTCAGGGCGTGGCCGTTGACCTTGCAGTTGACGTAGAGCATGGGCACTTGGGCGAAGCTCTCCGGAGCCTCTTCCATCGCGATGTTCATGTTTTCCTGCACGTTCTGCTGGCGGATCTCTTCCTCTATCTTGGCCTGAGCTTCCAAATCGAAGAGGTCGGCGGAGTAGAGGTGAAGCCGCTCCTGCTGCCTGCGGTCCCGTTCCCTTTGCTGCTCCATGAGGACCTGAGAGAAGGTGTCCAGGCTCCCGCTGAGCAGCGCCTCTGCTAAGTCGGGGTTGCGCTCCCTCAGCAGGGCCAGGTCGTGGGGGCTGGAGAGCAGCATGCTGCGGATCAAGGCCGGGCTGTGCACCTTCTCCCCCGAGCCCAGGGCTCCCTGCTGGGCCGGCTCCCGGGAGCTGGAGGTCCCGGGCTCAGTGGGCCCAGCCAAATCCCTGCGAGGCCCGCCCAACGTCTGCCCCGCAGGCCAGGGTCCCGCGCTCTCCTTCTGGAGCAGAACCACCACGTCGCCGTCTTTGAGGCCGTAGGAGCCCAGGGAGCGGCGGTCGTCAGCCAGGACTCGCTCCATGTAGATGATCTGGGTCTCCGCGGCGGGCAGGCCGGACTCCAGCTCACAGAGCACGCGGAAGTTGCGGAGCTCAAAGTCAGAGCTGACCTGCAGGGAGAAGGTGGCCTCGGAGAGGTCCCTCCGCACGCAGTACACAGTGACCAGCATGGCATGGGCCCGGGAGGCCCAGCTGGGCAGCGGACATCGGTTGTTCCCTGGTGGCCTGCACCTGGTCTCTGCTAGGCTCAGCTACTCCTCACGGCCGGGTGCCTGGTTCGGGTTCATTCACCTCTCAGAGGCTCAGCCAGTCTCAGTGTCTGCGGCCCGGCCCCCTGGAACCCTCAGGTGACACACTGTGTCCCGAAGTTCACTTGCCTGTGTGCTGTTTGGAACTTAGAATGTCCATTCCCATAGCAACGAAGTTACTCACATTCATTCGGCTCCCAGGTTGGCCCTTTGGACACGAAAACGAGCTCAGCTCTCCCTGAACAACACAGACACATCCACGCTGTTGGTTTGAGGACTGTAGCCTCTGTACTTTTACGTGTCCCCCAGACACAGAGCGCGTGTGTCCCGCAGGGGCAGACCCAGCTCTGTGCTTGCCGTGAGAGACAGACGTCGGCCTGGGTGCCTGCCCTCGGGGGTCTCACCTTGGAGGGCGGGATCAGTGATTCACGGGTTAAAGGTGACACTGGAGACACCAAGGGAATGGACAGAACAGAGGCCATTTCTCTAGAGAGGAAGCAAGAATGTTGAAGGATACTGAAGGACGAGCGTTTATTTTTCCGTGTGAAACGTGGTGACAGCGACTCCAGACCGAAAGACCTGCGTGTGTGGAAGTAAGGACGCGTGGCGGAGCCTGTCACCGCCTGTGAAAACTGAAGGACTCGGGGTGATGGCAGAAATCAGTGTAGGGGTTTGAATGGCAGGCTGTGAAGCTGGGGGAGACGTGATTGGAACCGATTTAGAGTCATACGTGAACGCCAGGAATGGAAGGTTATCAGTGAACAAGATGCCCCCCACCCTGCAGAAAATGCATAAAACAGGAGGGAATAAAAAGAATAAAGGGAAAGGAAAGGACGTGGAAAAGATTTAAAGTCGGTACGTGTGATTTCCTCTTTTATTCGATTGTGTTAAGGAAGGGGTTTCTTGCAGCGGGTGGAGGGCACCCAGCGGCAGGAGGGACACGCAGGCGCCTGCTCGGTGGCTCAGACCGAGGGCCGTTGCTAGAACATGGAAGTACAAGGAAGACTGCAGCTGGAACTGTGCAGACTAGGAGTGTGCCTTGAGTAGAATGGACAGGATGTGTTTGCCCACTGGTGTGGGGTGTGGAAGAGAAGGTGTTTGTGTGGGTAACACAGATGGTCTCTAAGGTGGCAGACCGGTTAGACACAGGCCCTTGCCCTGCGTGGACGAGTAAAATGAGCCTTTGAGGACACCGATTGGACCTCAGTTCTGTGCAGAATGCATGGAAATGCCCCACTGCAGGCCCTGGGGCACAGCACCCCCCAATCGGCACACGCCAGAGTGGGGGCGGCTGCAGAGGAAGGGCGGGGAGGTCCTACAGCACCACGGTGACCGAGGAGACACCCTTGTGCGGAGGCTCCTTCTCTCTGTGTTTCACAAAGTATTTTGCATTACAAGGAGCTCGTGCTTCCCTGCCTGATCGTCCCGGGCTATCTCCTTAGGGACCAAAAGGCAGGACCCCGAGCCTTGCCTGCCCCCCTCCTTGTTGCAAGTTTTGTCAGATCCCTGCACCATCACTTAGAGAAGGTGACTGCATCAGCCTAAAGGATTCTTCTTCTTCTTTGTGCCTCCCGTCCTGTTTCTCATGCATTTCCCTCGGGCGGGCCGTGTCTCACTCCTTCGTCTAATTCTCCTCCCGTTCCCACACGCTCATGTGTATCGGAAACGTGTGGTCGCCACGCGCCCGCTGTGCCTGGCGCTCGCCAACCGTGTCGCCTTTAGGCTGTGTTCTTAAAGGGGCCTAAACGAGGACGTTCGCACAGGCACACGCACGCACATTGGGGGGTTAAACACGGGGCACAGGGAGCGTCAGAGCGCGGGAGGAGTCGCTAACCACCCAGAGAGACACGGAGAAGGCGGTGGACCAGGCTGTCGGTCAGGGAAGGCTTCCCGGAGGGGGCGGCTGAGCGAGGTGCCGAGCAGTCAGAGCGCCGGCGGGGAGGGGGGCCCGCCCCGGGCCTGGGCCTGGGCAGCGCTTCGGGGGACGCAGGAGCTCCCAGCATCTTAGGGGAACAAAACCTGGCAGGATGAATTGTCCAGAGCTCCACGAAGGTGGGCGGCCCTTTGGCCCATAAAGGCGGAGGGAATGAATCCCTCCCCGGGTCCTTAACGCCCCGATGCGTTCATCCGAGGGGAACAATGGTCCTCCTGCGCCTGGGGGCGCCGGTGATGGGAGCCGGGCCGCGGGGACCCTGCTGCAGAGCACCGGAGGAGCCAGGGGGCGTGAGCCCGTGTCTCTTCTTTTCTTCCCCAGCTCTGGACGGTGTGTCCTGAAAATCTTAATAAATTCGGGCGATACGACTGGGGCTTTGGCCTCTTAAACTGCCGATGCAGTTATTTTTGTAGAATAAGGGTTTTCTGTTTGGTTTTTTGTTGGGTTTGGTTTTGTTTGTTTTGGCAAAGCAAGAATTCAGGGAATATGTAGCTATAGCTGTAGCTGTGTCCATCTGTATCTGTATCTACATGTACCAGGGCTGTCTGATGAAACTCCAGCCCTAAATGCCTCTATTTTTCTTATTGCACGGCTGGATACTTTGCAGACAGCCCTCGTATGACACCATTGTCTTCCTTGGTACTGATTGTAAGTTCTGGGTGGTATGTCTTAGCATCTCGCTGTAATTCTCTTGGTGGCATTTGCGTTTGTGCACTTACGACTGACTGACCCTTGGCTGAGAACGCACCGTGGAGAGCACAGAGCCTCCAGGTCTGGCCAGTGAACTGTCATCGTTGCGTAGATCACACAAAGTCGGGTTGGCAAGGACCCTGCAGATTCCCCAGTCGGGCCACGCATCCAGGCCCTAAGTCTCTGTTGCAAAACAGCCTGGAATCTGAAAAGATAAACACAGCCTCCCGCGGATGTTTAGTACTTCTCTTTATATACTGTTTGATTCCTTTCATTTTACTCAGCACTGTTAGTGATTTGACTATCATGTATCATTCTGTTACCCCAGAATTTTAATTAGAAACCTCTTTGGATTATATAATAAGCATGGGGGAGGTCACTGGGGGTATATGGAAATACTGCTAAAAATATAAAACTACAATGTTCTGATACCATAAGACCCTATGGCAGGGACATGGTGCTCTGAATTACCTAGGTGTGCTAATCTATTGGGTAACTGAAGGTCATTGCAGTTTTTCTTACGGAGTCCTTTGTGAAGTATGCTCCCTGAATTTCTTTCTTGGTAAGTATACTGTGGGACCATAATTGAATCTTTCTTTGATAAGTGAGACTTCTGCAAGTTCTCACGACTATCACTCTGAAAAATCAATTCTCATTGTACAGCCTAAATACCCAGAAAATAGAAAAGATGACATAGATTTCAGACTGGCCAAGTAAATAACCCCAAAGTTATTTTTTGCCATAAATTCACAATAACAACCCTTTATAATTTGCCCCTTTAGAGAAACTTAAAGCAGATTAAAAAAAAAAACAAAACAAATAATTGATGGTTCCACTTAGTATAGTCAGTAGATGTTTAAAGTGCCATCTCTTTTTCTTGCTTTACAGAGCAAAATAAATGCCTTTTATAAAAAACTAGAGTAGCTGCATAAATGTCATTGTGTAGCATATACAATAATGAAAACATGTTAGCAAGTATATTACCTTGTACTCGGATATCTTCCTTTATGTGTCTGGAAGTGTAATCAAGACTTATTAAGATAGTTAAGTCATCCCCTGAGATTTTCAGTGCAACTTAGGAAAGATGCCAAATTTTTAAAGCTGTATTTTTGGATTAATCAACTAATTTTTCCATTCTTCTTCCATTTGCTTTATAACAATATAATAATAAATTGACCCAGAATTGTCACAAGTGAATGACCTTTGTTTCTTCAGGTAATTCATTACTTTATAGACATTCAGAATGCTGTAATGAAAGTTCAAGCTTTTATTAGTATGTTTGGAAGTTTCCCACATGGAAAGGTTTAGCATTGCCAGTCTTTGAAGCTTAAACACCATCCTACGTCCTAAGTCAATGTAGGAACAGATGTGTAACTGAAGAAACTCATGAGGCCTAAGAACTCAGTCTATATGAACCCACCGGGGACTCAGCTAGTAGACTTGCTTCAGTATCAGGAGAGGGAACATGGACAGAAGACATACACAGACACACACACACACACA
>PVJL010013123.1:10461-33778 GCA_004026885.1 Lyroderma lyra | reverse complement strand
GGGGTTAGGCTGGGGTTGGCTGGGACAGGGGCTCTGGGAGAAGAAGAACGAGGAAGTGACTCGGGGTGGGGGTGGGGCTGGGGTTGGCCTGGACAGGGGCTCAGGGAGAAGAACCAGGAAGTGACTGGGGAGTGGGGATGAGGCTGGGGTTGGCCTGGACAGGGGCTCAGGGAGAAGAAGAACCAGGAAGTGACTCGGGGTGGGGGTGGGGCCCGGACTAGGCTATCGGCCATGTTGGGAGGCAATATTTCTCTCCATGTGCTTAACTCTTTAAAGAAACTGCCACACTGCTCTCCAAAGTGTTTGCCATTTTTACATTCCCACCAGCAGCATATGAAATTTCCAGTTGCTCTACATCCTTGTCAACACTTGGTATGGTCAGTTTTTCACTATTCTAGCGGTACATTGTTATGTTTTATTTTGCATTTTCCTAAGGACTAGTGATGTTGAATATCTTTTTCAAAGGTTTATTTGCTGTCCATAGATCTTGGAAGTATCTGTTCAGATTTTTTGCCCATTAAAAAAATATGTTGTTTGTCTTCGAATTGAGTTATAAAAATTCTTCCTATGTTTTGGTTATGAGTCCTTTGTTGGACATATGTTTTGTAAATACTTTGTCATGTTTTCATTATTGTAACAGTTTTTTGAAGAGCAAAGGTTTTTATTTTGATGAAGCCCAATATATCTTTTTTTTTTTTTTTAATAGTTTGTATTTTTTGTGTCATATTTAAGAGTTCTGGGAGTTCCCTGCTGGTGTAGTGGCTTAAGGCTTCGGCGTTGGCGCTGTCAGCGCTGCGGCCTGGGTTCGATTCCCAGTCAGGGAGCTACCCACATACCAAAAAGCAAAAAAAAAAAAAAAAAAAAAAAAAGAGTTCTTTGCCAAACTCAATGTCATTAATGTTTTCCTATAAATGTTATTCTAGAAGTTTTGTAGTCTTAGCTCTGACAATTTTTCAGGTCTATGATCCATTTTGAGTTAATTTGGTCCATGGTATGAGGTAAAGGTCAAGATTCATTAATCATAGCAAATATTTATTGTGCACAATGTATTATTATTTGGTGTAGTCCTGACACAATTCTTTGCAGTAGATATTATCCTACCCATTTTACAGATGAAGAAACAGGCTCAGAGAGGTCAAGTACTTAGTTGCAGGTCTCTCCCTTAAGTTGTTTTGATAAATTTTCCCTATTCCATCATCTTTCTATTATTAAAAATGTGAATAAAATTGTGTATCCATTAGGACTATTTGATTCTAAACAACCAGAATCACCTAATACTTAATTAATCCTACAGCCTAAGGATGTATTGGGTCACCTTACCCCTAGAGTTGGGCTAGCTTCCCTAACTAAAGCAGGGCTCAAGTGATGTCCCCAAGCCTTGGCAGGTCTCCATTATCTCTCTCTTGGCTCTGCTCTCCTTCTTTCATTAGCTTTCTTCTTAGGCTTCAGGAAGGGACTAAATGGTGGCAGCAGCTTTCAGAGTCAAGGCTTACCAAGAGGGTCATTTGCCTTGTTCCCAGAAACCCCAGTCTCCTGCTTGCCTAGTTTGGACCCTTGGCTTCTAGGGGAACAGGCAGGAGAAATAGAAGACAAAATCTTTCTGCAGTGTCTACCTCTTTAAGCCTGTCCAGCCCACCTGCGTCAGAATCACCTGGGAGCATCTGGTAAAATGCAGCTTTTCTGGCCTGTCCTGCAGATGGACAATGAGGCCTCAAGAGGGAGAGTGAATTTACCAGGGAGCCAGGGCTCATCTAGGACAGAAATGCCAGTTTTCTGGTTCCAAAACCCAAAGAGGAAAGGAGGACGAGGGGCAGGGAATGAATACATCCAGCTTTGACTCCTCTGATTCCCATGTATTTTCCCTTTAGCCCCCATTGTAAGAGAAAAGCATGGTACTGACCCTGGCAGGAGCCTGTGGGGAAGGTGGCTTCCTCTAAGTATGCTCTGTGGGCTCGGATTGCTGCCTCTCGCCTCACAGGGAGGCTCAGTGTTGCGGGCATCTCAGGTCTCCCAGCCTCCCGCACAAACATCCTCTGTTCAAGGAGGAGGCCTGGCTGGAGGCAGGAGCTGGGTGGATCGAGCTGTAGCATGGTGTGAGAGCTGCCTCCTTTGGATGGGTACAGAGAAGTGGGGAGGAGTCCAGGCCCACGGGTAAGCTAGGTAGAGCCCAATCCAATAGGCAGGGAGGGAGCCAGAGAGAGGCCAGGCCCTCAGTCAAAGGGGAGAGATGTACTTTTCTTCTGCCCCATAGAACCTGTTCCACTGCTATCTTTAGCTCCTCCCCTGGGCTGGCCAAGGGCTTCTGTGGACAAAGACAAGTGGGTAGACAAGTGATGAGAGGGGAGAAGCTGCCAAGCCCTGGGGAACTGACATCTACAGGAGTTGGCAGAGGCCTGGAAGGCTTCTGCAATTCAGGCAGGTACAGCTTTGCCCTGGTCACTTGCTCAGGGGCCAGAGAAGTGAGACCCCGTTCATCAGGTAATGGGCACTGCCTCCTGTTTTTATCAATGTCATTTTATACTACCCTCTTCCCCAGGCCATCAGACATCATCTTATGGGTACTATACCAGTACTTAACCAGTGGGTTAGCGGTAAGATTTAGGAATGGTGCAAGAACAGTCTTCTGGTCCCAACTCCCATCGTACACATGGAAAAGTGAGGTTTGGGGAAGGGCTGGGCCTGGCCCAGGGCTCTGCAGTTTTTTTGTTTTACTTTTTATTTATTTATTTATTTTTTTTGTGTGTGTGGGGGGTTAGTTCCCTGGCTGGGAATCGAACCCAAGCTGCAGTGTTGAGAGTGCCAAAGCCTAGCCACTACACCACTAGGGAACCCCCTTCTGTAGCTTTTTAATATGCTCATCACCTTCTCTCATGGAACTCTGTGGTAGAAGAGTTACCTACTTTTCAAATTCTTGTATACACCCACACATTATATATATGAAATATATATTTCATAATATTTTGGTTAATTTGTTAATATTTCACAAAAGACACAAAAAGGTAAGACTCCCTCCCACTGCTTTCCTTCGTCTCCCAGAACCCCATTCTAGGACACTGCTATTGATTGTTTCTTATCCTGTACCTACCAAACGTCTACATTTTTAAAAACCACAATTTTTATATGCTATGTTCACTGTTCTGCACTTTGCTTTTGTACATAATAAATCTTAGTTAAAGGGAGTTCCCTGGTGGAGTAGTGGCTAGGCTTCAACGCTGTCAACGCTGCAACCCTCCCCCTCCAAAAACAAAAAAAACCCCAACAACTTAATGTTAGCACCTAGCAACCTCATTTTTTCTAATAGTATGTAATATTTAATTGGCTGGAGCATAATTTATTTAACTAGCCTGCTATTTAGGTTCCAAACTTGAACTATGAAAACAGTGGTTCAGTGACTATTCTGGTGCATATTATATATGTCTTTGGGTACCCGTATACCTGTAGGGTAAGTTTCTGGAAGTAGAACTGTGGAGACAAAAAGAGTTTATATATTTAATTTTTTGATAGATATTGCCAATTTTCCCTCCAAAGGCATTGTGCCAATTAACTTTCCCACCAACAATGTGTGCTGATGCCTGTTTTCAGGCACTTTTAACTGCATGAGTTTGCTTTTGTTGTTTTTTGTTTTTGTTTTGCCAATCTGATAGGTGGAAAAGGGTGTCTTGTAGTTTTAATTTACGCTTCTTATATTATAAATGAAGCTGAGCATCTATGATAGAAACCCAGAGGGCAGTTTACAACTGCAGTGGGGTCTGGGTCCTACCCCAGGCTGAGCCACTGTGGCCCCCATACCCCATCCCAGCAGAAGAGAGGTGGCCCAGCAGCCTGGGCTCTCAGCCCTCCCAAGCGCTGTCTCCCCACCCCCTCACCTGAGATCAGTAACAGTTTCTCCCGGGTGACTGGAAGAGGCATGTTTTATTCAAGCACCCTGGTTTGTCCTGCTTTTCTGTCCCTGAGGGCTGGGACTTGGCCTTTGATGCAAAACAGATGATGTGCAGCAGGGGAATGGCAAGATGAGACCTGCTTTTATTGAATCTAGAGCTGGGCTAGATGGGGAGTGGGGAGGAGGCAGCAGCAGCAGTTCAGGTGGGCTCTGAGGAGGGTGAGCCCAGCCTGGTGGCACAGACCCTGCGCTGTATCAGAGATGGTCCTGCAGGACTGATTGGGTGAGGTGGAAGAAAGACAGAGGCCGACAGGTGATGGGGGCCATTAGGGTGGAAGATGAGTGAGTTGGATGTTACCTGTGTGATGGACAAAGGAGGAAATGTTTGCTGGATGAATGTCCTTCTGGTGGTCATAGGAATGGAGTGGTCACGTGCCCAATTGAGAGACGGTGAATCCGACTAGTAAGGCCACAGCAGGTTAAACCACCTCTGGGGTGTGTTCTGCTCCTGGCTTTCCACAGTGACACAACCTGGTTCCCTGGAAGGTAGTTAACACAGAGCTAACTTTACTCCTGATTTACCGCCTGGGTCCAGCTCCTTCCAAAAAGCCTCCCGTCCCTCTGGCTCAGGGAAGGGTGAATTAGGAGTGGGCTCTTGGCCTGGTGGCCAGACCAGCAAGAGCTGGAAGAGGAGCAGATACATTGTGGGGTGGGGCAGGGCACACTGAGGTCCGAAGGACCAGGCCCCTCTCCAGGCTTCTGGAGTATGTTTGCTGCTGGCCCGAGAGAAGAAAAGGTGGTGGAACAGGCCTGTGTTCAAGATCTTTCTACTTCAGCCCATGTTTGTCCCAATGGCTCTCATCCAGTCTTCCCAGAGTTCCCAGTTCCAAATGATTTCTCAGGTAGCAAGAGAACCCATTATAAGTGCCTTCGTCTCTGTTAGTATGGACAGATAAATTTCAATTTCAGATGAATAACTTTTTAGTATAAATATATCCCAAATATTGCACGGGACATACTTACATACTAAAATAAAATAAAATAAAATAAAATAAAAATCATTTGCGTATCTGAAATTGAAATTTAACTGGGAATCCTTATTTTTAATTTGCTAAATCTGGCAGCCCTGCTAGTCCTCCCACAGCCGGTGGAGACAGCCTCCGCTGGGAATCACTCAGGCACAAAACCACCCTTAAGGGAGCGCCAGGGGCTTCACCTCCGTTTTCCGGGCAGATGGTCCCATGACAGCACTCGGATCAGGGCCTTCATGCCCCTTTTCACAGGTGAGAAAACTGAGGCTCAGGTTTGTGAAGTGACTTGCCTAAGGTCAAACCCAGGGAACCCCAGTCATTGCCCGTGGGACTCCAAAAGTTCAAGCTCTTTGCAGGGCCAAGCAGCTTGCAGACCACCCACACTCGGAGCGGGAAAGCCTCAGCATGGGGTTTCCAACCTGCAATTCACACAGGAGGAAATTAGCAAACGCGACCCCCACCCCCACCCCATCGCACAACAGACAGGAACTGGCGCTAGAATACCCACAGCGTGATTTTGAAACCAAGCTCCTGTTTGTACTAACATACCAACCCCGGTCATTTGCATAGCTCTCTACAGTTGACAAAGGGTGTCCCCATCAGCAATTAGAATAACAAAGAAAGCAGATGGGAGAGAGATGGCTTGTAGGACCCTTCGGCAGGCCCTGGAACATTTCCTGTGCCCTCCATGGTCTTGGCAGCAGGGTGGGGGAAGGGAGAGGCGGTGGACCTTCTGGGCCGACTTCCAGGAGCTCCTAGGTTAGAGTCCTGGACCCTGGTCCCCCAGGATGGGAACGCAGACCTGGGCTGCGAGCCCAGAGCTGGGCCCTGGGTTGTAGCACCTCAGTGGGCGTGGACGTGTGAGCCGTAGACAGTCCCTGACACTTCTTGCTGGGTCGTATTCCAGACGGTGGTTACCCATCTGTGCTCTCAGCGAGTGTCTGAAAGGTGGCAGGGTTGGATTTGGATGGGAGGGTACTGGGAACCCTGCCAAAGGTGGATTAGGGACAGGAGGTGGGGGGTAGGGGGAGCAGGGAGTGGTTTGGGACTGGGCGGGGGCTGGGGATGGTAAGTGGTGGTGGGAAGACGTTGGGGAAAATCTGGTCAAAACGAAACTTAGGTAAATCAACCCTGATTTTCCTCTTGACTCACAGTATCCTCTCGGGTCCTTTACCTCACATTCTCACCTGCAGTTGGCAGAAGCTGCTTGAATTTTTCTTCTTTTTGTGGTGAGGCTGGGGGTGGGGTTGAGATGAGGGTGTCCTTCAGGCCACCAAGGGCTTAAGGAATGCTAGGAGGTTGTTAAAGGAGACTTAGGGAATCTTTCTGAACAGCTACAAGCAAACAAAGTGATGTGGATACAGATAATCTCCCCACACGATTTCTATTTTGATAACTGTAGTTTTTTTTCTTGGTTTATTTGTGGAAAAAGTATAGAGGTGTTAAAGCTGATGAAAAGAGAAGGCATGAGAAGATATGCTGATGTGACCACAAGTTAAACTTTCACTTCAAATTTGTTGCAAAGAGCTACTTTGGAAAAATCCAATTGAAAGATCTCCCCTGGGTAGAAACATTGGATATGAAAAAAAAATTAGATAATTGTTGACAAACTGGATTTTTAAAAATCTGAGTAAGCATCATTAGGTTGTTTGCTAGATGGAAGTCTAGTTGTGTGCACAGATCTAACTTCCAAAGACATTCATCTCAGTAAAATCTACTTAAAATTATTCAAGGACAGGCACTCCTCACTTAACGACCTCACCAATGGTTATCGCTTGGATTTACAATCCTTCCCCAGTGCTGGGAATCCCCTTTCTTAGTTTTTTTCTCCTTCCTGCAGTCTGTTAGTAAGACTATTTCATTTGTAAGTGTTGGTGTCATGTGATATCTAAAAACACCCTATGGCGCCACGACACACCATAGGACCTCTGCCTTTAAGCTCTTCACTTATTGACCAGTTTGCTTAATGGCCTAGTTATAGGTGTAGAATTTAGTCACTAAGTGAGGAGTTCCTGTATTTTTATCAGAGATGCTAATGACTAAAAGTGTCAAGGAATTACATCAGACTAAAAAGCTCCTCCCCAAATTGGGGTGTGGGTGGGTCAATTGCCACAGTCCAGGCAGGTCCCAGCCCTCTGGGCCTCGTCTGTGCAGGCACCTGGAGGACATGGAGCAAGTGGACCACTAGTGCAGGGCAGTGAGGAGTGGGCCTTGGGACAACCATGCTGGGAGGCATTTGAACGGTTCCTACAAAGCTACACATAACCCACTGTAACAAGGGAGCTGTCCTCAGGGGCACCGAGTGCATAGGTCCATCAAAAGTCATGGGCAGCACCCATCATCAGCCCTCCTGGGTACACCCACCCACCCCACCTTCACCACTTCTGCTACACAGCACACCACCAGCCCATACAAGGTCCCCCTTGGCCTGAGTGGGGAGCAGTTTACCTTTAGTTTCAGTTCCCAGTGACCCCTCTTTCCCACCCCCAGCCCCCACTTGTGCTCCTGGAGCAGGAGATAGGAGGGGGAGGGAGGAGGCAGCTCTTTCAGTACCTGTGGACATCTCCTGTATCTAGAAGCCTCAGGCCTGAGAGCGGTCACCCAGCCAGCTTGACACTCTACTTGGTTCCTGTGGTTTTCTTGCTGGTCAGAAGGGCTTCTCTCCTGGGGTGAGCCCCTCAAGTCTTCAGGAGCCCCACCAGCCCAGCAGACACACCTGCCCCTGCTTGGTCGGCGAGTCTTGGCTGCCTCCTGGCCCAGCTTCCGGGGAGCTTGTGAGGCCCAGGGAGTGGGGTCAGCACTTGGGTGGCCCCCTCCAAGGAAAGACCTGGGACTAGTGAGGTGGTGCTTTCTCTCAGGCAGCACTGGCTGTGGGTGAGCAAGTGGCTGCAGGAGGTGGCCAGCGAACAGCCTCTGGGAATTTAAGAACAGGGGCCTGACCCTTTCTAGAGGTTCTGTGGAGAAAACACAGCCACTGATAAAGCCTGCAATGTCCGTACCCAGGACTACACCGTCCCACCTCCGTGACAGGTTGGCAACTTGTGAGGGCATTTCTGGTTATCACAATGACAGTGGGTGCTACTAATGTTTTGTGCTAACTAGAGTTGGGGACAAGGTATACTAAACTCTTGCATTGGGGTGGGAGTTGGTCCCATCAAGGAAGAATTATCCCTGCCCAAATATCAATAGTGACACACTCAGAAGCATTGGTAGGGATGAACCGAATGACTTCTAAGGGACTTTTCAGTTTTAAGTGACTGTCATTTTCACATCCATTGTAGGTATATGAGGGGGTCCCAAAAACCCTGGAATTTATTTATAAAATAGTGTATATGAGTATTCTTACATGTTTAAACTTAAGTCCCCTTCAAAGTACTCTGATTCAATCCACCTATCGAGATGCTTTCTCCACTGCTCAGAACAGTTTGTGAACTTGTGTCAATTTTGATGCCTTTTAGTGCTCCTGCCAGATTTTGTTTCACCTCTTCCACGTCGACAAAATATTTCTCTTTGAGGACTTTTTTTCATCCAGGAAAACAAAAAACAAGTCGCCCAGGGTGAGTTCCGGTGAATAGGGAGGGTGGGACATGGGAATGATGCCGTTTTTGGTAAAAAGCTGCTGAACGCTCAGCGCGGTGTGGGCAGGTGCACTGTCATGCTGCACGTTGTTTGTGCAAATCACCCATCGTGCAATGGGCAAACGTGTTGAAAGAGTCTCCAAAAAACATTTCACTGAAGCCACGTGCAGCCTCTTACAACACCACCAGCTGGTACACTGATGCAGATGGGTCCCTAGAACACTCACCTAACTGGGGAAGCCTGTGCTACAAGGTAATCCATAAGATACAAGGATTACTGGCAAAATACCATATTTTGCTGGGTATAACATGCTCCTGTGCATAATGCGCACCCACGTTTTTGGCCCAAACTTTCAGGGAAAAAAAATCTTCTGTTTTAATTTTTTAATTCAAATTTTTATTTGTTTATATTTAAGTACTTGTTTTTTGTATTATAAAGGAATTTTAGCATTTATTTTTTATTATTATGGTACAAGAAGTTTTATGTAACACTTTTATAAGCATAAATAAAAGAATTAACATGTGTATAGATAGGGAATTGGTACTCCCCATGTATAATGCACATCCTTATTTTTCCCTTACAAATTTGGGCAAAAAAGTGTGCAGTATACATGGCAAAATACCGTAACCCCAAGAAAAGAGGGTTCAAGGTCTAGGCACACATGGTCTGTGGTATATGCCTGTCTAGGCACACACAGATGTGTTCTTGTGCATTTTGGCATGCATGAGTGTGCATAGGCATGTATGGGCACACGGGGTTGTGTATGTAATACAGGTGCACGTGAACACCTAGGTACACATATGTACCTAGTTGCAAACAATCCTGGGAAAACTTTCAGCAGCCCAGTGACAGAACTACAGTGAGCTGAGCAGGGAGAGGAGGAGAGAGGGGAGAAGACAAGGATGGAGAGGGCAGGGAGTCTTGGGGACCAGTGGGTAGAGAGGTTGGCTGGATTTGGGGACCACAGAGGGCACAGTGGCCCTAGTCCTTTTCTGGAAACTCAGTCTTTCCCTGGCTAGGTAGAATCAAGCCTCTTCCTGGGGCTGTGCCCACCAATAAAAGTATTTAGAGCCAAGAAGATGCCATTTATTTTGAGTGGTGGAGTCAGCTGGTAGCTGGTAGGCACCGGTCCCTGGGTTGATTTAGACACATGTCCATTCACTGCTTCCCACAAGCCTCTGTACTGACCAGGGGCAAAGGACCCTTTCATTGGTCCTGGGCATCCCTTCTCTAACCACTGGCCCCCACCTTGCCCGCTTCCTGCTGACAGCCTGCTCCCAGCCTCCTGGCTTCCTCCCTCTCATTGTCCTCCTTGACCACAGTTCCCACTCACCTGAGGGTTAGGCTGGATCTCATGAGCCTTCACTTGGCCCAGTCCACCCAGAGCTGGTTTCTAGATTTGTCCTGGGCCACATGTAGAACCCAGGCTGGAGAAGTTCCCGTGCCTGTGGGAAGAGACGCAAGGAAGGGGTTCAGAGAGCCGAGGCAGAAAGAAGCTACTTGTAATGAATAGTTTAGGACACAATTGTGGGTGTAAGTGGCATATGGGTACTTTTCTTTAAAGCACCTCATATAAAAAAATCACAGGTTCATTTTCTGGTTCAACAGCCCCAAAACATGTGCGTTCACGCATGTGCAGACACACACGAGTGTGCATGGGCATGGACAGGCACACATGGGTTGTGCGTGCGCTGCAGGTGTACACAGATGTACACGAACACTCACAGGAGCGTTGGTTGTCTCCAGCAACTCACTGGGCAAGCTCTCTCTTTCAGCCTAGGTTTCTCCAACTCTGTTAGGCTGTCTTTGGACCCCTACCCGAAGGGCACAAACTACCAAGCCCAAGTGGAAGAGGGAGGGAGCACAAAGTGTCTGGACCCCATTGGGAAGGCACGGCCTCCAGGAGCCGTTCCCATCCTCCATTTGGTAGACATCTCTAAAAGGGAGTAGACAGGGCGGTGGGCTGGAGTTGTTTCTTCTGGGCTTGTGAGAACTGATTGGGTGCTTATCTCCCCAACTCTGTGTTTAGTGGTGTTGATAGTTGAGCCATGGTGGGAGCACTTATACCACAGCAACTGGCAAATGCTATAAGCCCCTTCCCCCCTCAGTGGGTTAAACATGTCCCTGCACACCACTAGAACAGAACCACCTTGGTTCCCAGATTCCTGTGGGAACTCTCAGCCTGACCCTACTGGACATGTCACAGGCAGGAGAAATGCAAGGGGGATAGGGTGGGAGGTGGGAATGAGTGTGGGGTCCAGGCCTTCCCATACCTATGCTCGGGCTGCGTAAGATGAAACAGGGGCCCCACATTTTTTACTTTGATGCACCTTGGAACCCAGTTGTGACTGCTCCCTTTGCCTGGTAACCCTTTTCTATCTCTTCCTATCACAAGACCTTCAAGGCCTCGCTGTATTTCTGCCACTCTGGGAGGTTTTGGGATGCCCCCATAGGCAGTGGGGATGCCATCTGGAGCCAGCCAGGGCCCTGCCTCTGTCACACCAGCTGTGTGACTTCAAGTGACTTAACTGTGCAGAGCCTTGGTCCCATTCTCTATAAAATAGGAGTAATGATATTTATGTCAACACAGTGTGAACAGTGAGCAAGGCTACCTGTGGGACTGACGCAGAGCTAACGAATGATAAATGCTGGTCCCTTCTCTCTCCTCCTGTCTGGCCTGTGGCAGATTGCAAGCTGGTTTGCCTGAGCTACAATAATTGTACATGCACCAACTTGGCCAGATTGGCTGTCAGTTTGGATCTGAAAAAGAGTCCAGATTCCTGCTGTTTACAAAAGAAACACCGAAATCAAGGACATGGAAGGTTGAAAGTAAATGGGTAGGAAAGCTGGTGTATCTATACAGATATCAAACAAAGTATAATTTAAGGCTAAAAGTATTTGTGAAGGAAAATAAGAGTGTCTACATTATGATTATAGGAACAATCTGCTAAAATGAAACAATTCTCAGTTCTCAAAAATCTAGTAATATATCCTGAAACATATAAAGCAAATATCAAGAAAGTCAGAAGACCACCCATGGGAGAATGGGAGAAAATTTTTGCAAATCATGTGGCTGATAAAGAATTTGCATCTAGAAAATACAAAGACCTCTTACAACTCAACAATAAAAAGGCAACCCAATTTAAAGATGGGCAAAGGATTTGCACAGACAATTCTCTGAAGAAGGTATTCAAATACCCAATTACCACACGAAAAGGTGTTTAACATCATTAGTCATGAAGAAAATGCCAATCAAAATCACAATGAGATACCAGTTCACACCCACTTAGGATCAAAGACACAACAAATGTTTGCAAGGTTGTGGAGCAATTGGAACCCTCACACATTGCTGGTGGGAGAGCAAAATGGCACAGCCATTCTAGAAAACAGTCTGGCATTTCCTCAAGTGGTCAAACGTGGAGTTACTATTTGACCCAGCAATTTTACTTCTGGGAAGGATACACCCAATAAATTGAAAACATAGGTTCACACACAAACTTGTGTATGAATGTTTATAGCAGTATTCATCACACCCATAAGGTGGAAACAACCCCAATTCCCATTGACTGATGAGTGGATAAACAAATTATAGTGTAGTTGTGCAATGAAATATTATTCAGCATAAAAAGGAATGACATGGGGGTTCCCTGGGGGTGCAGTGGCTAGGCTTTGGCACTGTCAACGCTGCGGCCTGTGTTCGATTCCCAACCAGGGAACTACCCACATTAAAAAAAAAAAAAAAGAAAGGAATGACATACTGACACATGCTACAACATTGATGAGCCTTGACGACATTATGCTAAGTGAAAGAAGCCGATCACAGAAGGCCACACTGTATAATCCCATGTATATGAAATGTCCAGAACAGGCAAATCTACAGAGACAGAAAGTAGGTTGATGGTTGCCAGGGCTGGGCTGGGCTGGGGTGGGGTGGGGGGGTGGAGGGGAGAAGGGAGAAGTTGGAGAAAAATGAGAAGTGACTGCCAGTGGGTCTAGGGATTCTTTTTATGGTAAAGAAATGTTTTCCAGTTGGTTGTGGTAATGGTTGTACAACTCTATACCGAAAACCACTGAATTGTACAATTCAGTGGGCGAATTGTATGATAGGTAAATTGTATCTCAATAAAACGGATACAAATGCGTTTGCATCTGCACGTATGTGCATGTGTACATACCTCGTATATACCCGTGTGTTTGTAAATTCATCTGTGTTTTACGCTACCTTTTGATTTGGGGTCTACTCCCCAGAAGAGGTCCAGCCTGGGCTGTGGCTCCCCCTGCTTGCCACTGGGTATTTGACAAGAACCAGGAGGCTCGTTCCCAAGTCTTTCTTTAGCCCCACATCTGAATGTGCCCCTAGAAGGCGCCCCACTTTTCTCTTGGGGCTAGGTGGAGTCAGGACGAGGATGAAGTTTCTGGTGAGAGGTATAACCTGCCCACTCTCACCATTTTGAGGACTTTGATATGTGCAGTAAAATTCATTCTTACTGAGATTGGGTCTTCGGGGACTGCCACCCCGAAGCCCCAGGCATCTCCTCTTGTCTCTAGCTCCTTCTCTCTTCTTTCTGTCTCAGAACCAAACTAATTTCTCCCTTGGACTCATGCATAGCTGTTTCTTGAGCGTATTTTGCGTGTTTTATCTGAAGGAAGAAAGTGAAGACATCGGGCCGATTCGTGCTTTCCCTGTGGCCCTTCGGTTAAGTAGATGCCGGGGGCCCCCGTGACCTGTCAGGGCTTCTTTTACACCAGGGGTCTGCAACATCTGGCCTGCTGGCAAGCCTAGCTGGTGACCTGTTTGGTTGACCCCTGAGCTAATAATGGTTTTCACATTTGTTTGTGTAGAAAAATACATTTCCCCTCCTCCTCCAGGAACTCCCCAGGAGGAATTCTGTGGAATGGGACCTCATCACAGGCACAATGATAATGCTGCACCCTGTCAGAGGCAACTTCTGGTTGAATGTGTGGACCCCAGGGGCACACCCAGAGAAGGACATGTCCTGGCCCCAAGGGGAGGGCCCCTGAGAACAGAAGAGGATAGAAGAAGGGTCCCTCTTCTTCCTTCTAATCTGCTTTCCTGCCACCATGATTCTGCCACAAAGAGTCTGGACTGGAAGAGCCTGTGGTGGACAGATGGGAAGGCTGACCCAGGGTTCAGCCCCAGGTCGTCTGCCTGGCTGGCTGAGTCACTGGAGACACCCCACTTCAGGGTCATCTTTAAAAGGCACGCGCTCACTGCAAGTGTCCTCGGAGACCCTCTCCTTCGCTTGGGCCCTGCAGTGGAACTGCTGCATCGGGGAGAAGGCTCTTGGCTTGGTCTTTAGCGACACCTGGTGGTCACTGGTCATCATAACTCTGACTCACCTTAAAGGCAGACGGATGGGCTCATCCAGTCAGTAACTTCATTTCCTACAGAAGGTTTAGAATAGCCCTGACCTGCCCAAAGGCACGCAGAAATTCATTCTTTTCTTTATTAAAATGTGAATGAACACGGCCCGAGTGCCAGGGACCATGGCGCTGGTGACACAAGAGAGACTGTGAGGGAGAAGAAAAAGACAAGTCAGAAAACTGTCAGACAGGTTGTAAGAGCTAGGCAGAGCCTTAAACCGGGGAGCTGGGACAGAGAGTGGCTGGGTGGCTTCAAACTGAGTGGTCAGCTCCTTGGAGGCTGTGACATTTAAGCTGCTATCTGAATAAGAAGTCGGCTGTGCAAAGAACTCAAGGCGCAGCATTCTAGGCAAAAGACTGTTTAGGTCCCTAAAGTGGGGATGAGCTCCCGTGTTTGAGGAGCAGAGAAAGCAGCACAGCCCTGACAGGGTGAGCAAGGGGCAGGGTGATAGATGGGGAGCCGAGACAGCAAGGGGCAAGGTGATAGATGGGGGACCGAGACAGTAGGGGCAGGGTGATAGATGTGGGGCTGAGACTGCAGGTCTTGCCCGGGCCTGAAGGGAGTTGCTTTTACTCTGTGTGTTTGGAAAGTCTCCCCCTGCAGCCCACCCCGCCCAGACCCCTGGAGTGTTTTAAACTGGGGAGTGGCTTTTTTCAGATGTCCAGTTTACAGATCATGTGGCTGCTGTGTGGCTCAGGGACTGATGGGGGCAGTGGTGGAAGCCAAGGGGCCAGTCAGCAGCCCAGTACCGTGTCCGGGATGGTGGTGGCCTGGACTAGGCTGGCGGTGATGGAGATGGAGAGAAAAGAACACAGATGTGTCACAGAGATAGAGTGGGCAGGCTTTACGGAAGGACAGGATGTGGGGCGGGGGTGAAGGAAGGACAAGACTTGGTTTTTACTTGAGTGTCTGAATGGTCGATGGTGGATGGTTGCGCCTTAACGGGTATGAGAAGACTCAGGTAGGAGGAGTTTGGGAGGAAGAACCAGGAATTCTGTTTTGGGCACGGTGGGTTTATGATGCCTGTTGGACACGCAGGTGGGGATGTCAAGGAGATGGACGGAAATGTATATCCGAGGCTCCAGGGAGAGCCAAGGCTCCTCAGAAATTCAGATTTGGGAGTCATAGAGATGACCTTTAGCTCCATGGCGCTGGCTGAGAGAGAGAGTGGAGAGAGGGCTGAGGGCTGAGCTGTAGGGTCTGCTTGGACAGGAGGCAGCAGAGGATGGAAACCCCGCCACAGGAGAGGCGTGGACGAGGCCAGAGGAAAACCGGAAAAGGCTGGGAGAAGACAGTGTTGAAAGCAGGTGGGGTCAGCTGGGTCCCTCACTGCTGGGAGGCCGAGAGCATTGAGCCTGAAGCGACCTTTTGGTGTGGCTCCAAGGAGGCTGTTTGGTGACTTGGATCGGCGCAGACCCTGGGCAGTCTCAGCTGAGAGGTGAGGACAAACCAGAGAGCAGTGGGGCGAGAATGCAAGGTAGGGCAAGGAGATGGTG
The DNA here is from genome assembly GCA_004026885.1 of Lyroderma lyra. NCBI lineage: Eukaryota > Metazoa > Chordata > Mammalia > Chiroptera > Megadermatidae > Lyroderma > Lyroderma lyra. Next base: position 18,406 of record PVJL010013123.1, on the reverse strand, counting down.
AGGACAGACTATGCCTCTGCAGTGATGCTGTGAAGGGGAGCAGAAAAGCCCCCAGTGATGTCAGGGGCATGTGCGTCAGGGGAACTTTTTAAGGAAAGATGGATGATGATTCTATGCTTTAGGAATGATCTAGTGGAGGGGAGAGATTGGCAAAGCAGTAATTATAGGAAACAAAGTCACTGAGAAGGGGCCAGAGGATGAGACCCAGACCGAAGGAGGGTCAGTCAACCATGGACCAGGAGCCTGGCCTCTTCCTCCACCGAGGCTCCAGGCAGAAGGGGAATGGAGTAGGCGATGGATTGCTTTCTTATTTGTGCTTCTTCCCCACTGTCCCCCCAGAGGTATGGAGCAAGGGCATTAGTTGAGAGTGAAGGGGGACCCAGTGTGGGGACTTGAGGAGGTGATGTGAGGCAGTCGTTTTGGAGAATGGGAAAGGGAACGTTCCAGGAGTATAGGAGGCTTTCTGGATGATGCCCACTCGTCAGTGCAGGTCTCTGGGGGTGAATTTAAAGCAAGTTCCTGGGCACGGTGTGTGTTCTGTCATTTCTGTTGTCTTTTTTTTTTTTGCTGGTAACATCTATCCATCAGGTCAGTAGAGGGATGCAGAGGGGTTAAGGGTTATGATGGAGGAGGTCCATGAACTGGAGGCTGTGTGGAGGGAAGTGGAGGCCTGGGTGAGTGTTTGTTTGTTTGTGTGTTGGTTCTCTGACCAGGAATTGAACCCAGGCCATGGCAGTGGGAGTGCCAAAGCCTAGCCACTAGACCACCAGGGAACCCCCCGTGGCTTGGGTAAGTGATAGACGCTGAGCCCTGCAGGCTCAGGGGACTAGAGGTCCCCATGGATTGAAGAGGAAGTTAGGAGGGAGCTCCAGATATGGGAACAGAGTGAGGGGGAGTCGTGGTCAGAGAGGGGGATGCTGGAAGTCACGATTCCAAAGGTGGTGCTGATGTCAGTGATGTCTACCGAGTGATGGCTGAGATGGAGACAAAGACTCTTCTAGGAGAACTGAGGGATCCAGGGGGCCCAGACGATGGAGAGATCAACCACATGGATTGTAAAGTCTCCTGAATGATGACAAGAGCAAGGAGGTCAGAAAGAGGCTGAGTTGGGCGGACAGCAACATCTTGAGTGAATGAGGGGATGACTGGGAGGGCCACTGAGGACATGGACAGGGAGAAGTACATGGCTGGAGCTGATGCCATGAGCTTCCTAGGAACTGGGGTTTTGAAAGACAAGGAGAGAAGTGGTTTGGACGTGACAGTGGGGAATGAGAAGGACATCCACCAGGCTCAAGGTTCTGCGAAATGAGGGTTGGGCGGGAAGCAAAGCAAGCACCATCCTCCCGAAAGTTTGCAGGGGAAGCCATGTCATCAAGTGATGGTCAGGTTCATTTGGGACTAAAAGGTGGAAAAGGATTGTAAAAGAGAAGGACTAAAGAGTGGTGGTGGGGATTTCGTGCTGGTAGACTGGGTCTCAGAGGGACGATGGGAAGGAAATTGGGTCAGATTAGGGGTGGCAGAGAGTAGAATAAGCAGATGAAGTTCTAGGGGGTGATGATAACCAGGGGTGGGGGGCCAAGGGGTGTGAGGAAGGATGGGGTGGGTTCTGGTGGTCTCCTATGGGAAAATGCTGAAATTAGTCATGGTAGACAGTCTCCAAGATGGCCCTCCATGAGCCTTGTCTCCTAGTATTCATCCTTTTGTGCAGTCTCCGCCCCCAGTGAATCAGAACTGGTCTATGTGACCAATAGAAAGAATATGGCGGTGGCGAGGGCAGGTGATTTACAGCGCAAGGTCATAAAAGGCACTGCAGTGTTCGTCTTGGTCCCTTAGATGGCTCACTGCCTGGGGAGCTAGTTGCTATGCCATGGGGACACTCAGGCAGCCCTGTACAAAGGCCCATGTGGAGAGGAACTGAGCCCTCCTACCAACAGCCAGCACCAACCACGTGGCTGAGCCATTTTGGAAAGTGGACCCTCCACTAGGTTTTCTCATAAGAGTTTTAGGGGATTCCCTGGTGGTGCAGTGGCTAAGGCTTCGGTGCTGTCAATGCTGCGGCCTGGGTTCGGTTCCCAGCCAGGGATCTATGCACCCCCCATCCAAAAAAAGAGTTTTATAATTTTGGCTCTTAAATTTAGACTTTTGATCCATTTTGACTTAATTTTTGTATATGCTGTGAGGTAAGGGTCCCACTTCATTCTTTTGCACGTGGCTATCCAGTTATCCCAGCACCATTTGTTGGTAAGACTCTTCTCTCCCCATTGAATGGTCTTGGTACCCTTGTTGAAACTCAGTTGACCATAGATGTATGAATTTATTTCTGGGTTCTCAATTCTGTTCCATTGATCTATATGTCCATCCTCGTGCCAGTGTCATACTGTCTTGATGATTGTTGCCTTATAGTAAGTTTTAAAATTGGGAAGTGTGAGTTCTCCTACTTTATTCTTTTTCAGGATCGTTTTGGCTATTCAGGGTCCCTTGGAATTTGATAGGGATTTTAGAATCAGGTTGTCAACTTGTACAAAGCAGTCAGCTGGGAGTCTGATCGGAATTGCATGGTGTCTGTAGATCACTTTGGGAACTATTGCCATCTTAACAAAGTTAAGTCTTCGGATTCATGATCATGGATGTTTCTCCATTTGTTGAGATCTTCTTTAATTTCTTTCAACAATGTTTTATAATTTTCAGAGTATACGTCTTGCACTTCTTTTATTAGATTTATTCCTAGGTATGTTATTTTATTTTTTGATCCTCTTGTGAAGAGAATTGCTTTCTTCATTTCATTTTGCATTTTTCATTGTAAGTAAAATTGATTTTTTGGTATTGATCTTGTATTCTGCAACCATGCTGAACTTATTTATTAGTTCTAATCATCTTTTAGTGGTTTCCTTATGGTTTTCTATATACAAGATAATGTTATGTGTGAATAGAGATAATTTTATTTCTGGCTTTCCAATGTGGGTATCTTTTATTTCTTTTCCTTGCTTAACCCTCCACCACAATGTTGAGAAACAGTGAGAGCAGAGAGCTTTGTCTTATTCTTGCTCTCAGAGGGAAAGCACCTGGTCTTTCATCATTAAGTGTGACATTAGCAGTGGATTTTTCACAGGTGCCCTTTCTCAGGTTAAGTTCCATTCTGTTCTTAGTTTGAGTGTTTTTATTGGGAAAGGGTGGTGAATTTTGTTAAAATTTTTCTGCAGCCATTGAGATGATCACGTGATTTTTATTTATTGATGTGATATATCACATTAATTGATTTCTCAGATATTAAACCAACCTTGCATCCCTGGGATAAATCCTGCTTGGTGTATAATTTATGGTCTATAAGTCTTACAATAAAAATATTATTATTGTGTTAAGCCAATAAATGTGGGAGTAATTTTCACAGCAGTAATGGATAAGTAGTTCAGCCTGCCTGGTATGTCTCCTCTTTGCCAAGGAGTGTGGCCAAGAGTGGGGCAGTTATCTTCTCTGGAGTCTGCTTTCTTAGGCAGCTGTGAGCACCTGCTCTCTCCAGTGGCTTGGTGCTGGGGCGGCCTCACATGGAGTGGGGAGCCAGGGACTCCTCTCTGGTGGCATGTAGTTACAGCTGGGGCATGGGACACTGGCGACAGAGCAGGGACTAGGACCTGGGCCTGGTGTCCCCCGAGTCTCTAAATTCTTTCACTGGGAGTGATGACTCAAGCTTGAATTTCCACTGTGTTCTCCCGTGGCTTTCAGTTATGCTTAGATGCGGGAGGAAGACAGGTGTTGTCTATTTGCATGAGGATCTAGGTTGTCCCCTGAAAAATAACTTGCCCAAAATAGCGAGAGAGTCAGGGCCTCAGGCTTGGTGCTGGAGGGCAGAGGGACACCCTGTACAGCTCCTGCCCACTGATCAGGTTGTGTTCTGCTCCTCAGACCCCACTGTATGCCAAAGGGGAAGGGAGCTCTGCACACTACTCCAGGAATAGCTTCCCTAGGTCTCTGAGAGTCACTGCAAGTCCCACAGAGTCATGGCCCTGGGTATAGTGAATGCCTTGATGTTGTGTACTTGAGAAAGAATTCTGTGAACACACAAGACTCCTTCTGCATGGTCCCCAAAGAAATGTGTGGAGTCAAAAGGGGATAGAGTTGTCACTATTTTGCTAGTAAAGGTTAGAGTGACAGAAATACCTTTGCTGAAATGGAGAGTCGGCTCTTACTACCAGGTTAGTGTGGCTGGTGGCTTGAGAAGCAAGTTTCATCCACTTACTCAAAACATAGTTCTGTCTTCCTGACCTGGTCAAGGCCTGAGCCAGACACTGCAGGAGGCAGAAAGGGCTCACGTACCACCTTTCCCTTATGGGGCTCGCTGGCCAGTGGGGGAGACAGAAAATCCCAACAACGAGCAATGGGTATGATAAAGATAAGCACTTGGCTGAGCTTGCAGGCTTCCTGGTGGAGGTGACCTTTGAGTGGAGGTTGGAAACACCCGGAGAAGGTGGCACCATGAAGCTGATGGGGTGTGTGTCGAAATTCAAGGAGCTGAGAGCCAGGGATGAGGGGAGTTTAGAACATTCTCTTCCTCCTTTTCACCCATCTCTGCCCACTTCTTCTTTCTCTCTCTCTTTCCTCCTTCTCTTTCCTCTTTCCCCATCTCCCCTTCAGTTTGTCAGCCTCCCTCATCTGCACCTTGGCCCCAGTCCAGGCCCATCGCTCACCAGGGCTGGGTCCCTATTCATCGCTAGTCTCTGTATTCAACGCCAAGGGGAAGGAGGTCTTTTCAAAACTGCTTGGTAGAAGAGCCCAGGTCGGGTGGGGGTGGGGTGCCTGGTGGAGCTGTACCCACGTGGCACCAGCAGTCCTGACCCCTGCAGCCACAGGTAGCGCACACAGCCATGTTTATTTTGTTTCACAGCATTGTGTGTTTCCTGTGATTATAACAACTATATATGCCACTACTTTTTAATATTATTACATAGTGATACACAGCAGAAAATTAGTATCTACAGATAAGACAAGAAGCATTACAAAGAAGGTAGGAGCCAGAGGGGGGGCACTTACTTAGCCTCTTTGTGCCTCAGTTTCCTCATTTGAAAAATAAGTATAATGGTCATACCCAATACACAGGTGGTTGCACAGGGCCCAGCCCATAGTACGTGCTATGTTAGTATTTGCTGTTATTATTGGCAAGTAAAGAAAAAAGAAAAGAGAAGAAAGGAAAAAAAATTACCTCTTATTCTCTGAGACTGATCTAAGAACTCCTGTAAACTCTTTGGGATAGATCCTTCCACACTTTTGCCCTGGGTATATACAAGGGCTGTCTGGAAAAAATCCAGCCATAAATGCCTTTCTTTTTCTTTTTTTATTGTTGTTAAAGTTATTGGGGTGACATTGGTTAGTAAAAATAACATAGGTTCCAGGTGTACAATTTTTTTTGTTTGTTTTTTGTTTTGTGTTTTTTTTGCTTTTTGGTATGTGGGTAGCTCCCTGGCCGGGAATCGAACCCAGGCCGCAGCGCTGACAGCACCAACGCTGAAGCCTTAAGCCACTACACCACCAGGGAACTCCCTCAGGTGTACCATTCTACAGTGTATCATCTAATGGCTTCTATTTTTTGTATTACATGGCTGGATACTTTCTGGACAGTCCTCATATGCTCTTTAAATAGGGTCAGTTCCAAAGTGTGGCATACAATGTGTTCACAGCTCTTATTTCCCCAATCACTCACACTTGCACGTGTCGTAATTGCAAGGAATCCGGGACCTTGAGGCCACCCTGAATTTTCCAGGAAATTTGAGGCCTCAGGCCTGGACTAGTTCATGGCTGCTGTTACTTCTTATGGCCACGTGGTGTCGCTATTGAAGCCTAGTTCCAACAGGTCTCCAGGACATGCTGGTGAATGGGGGACGCTATGTCTTTCTGAAAATGTGATAATTCAGCTAGCACACCCCCGACCCCCTTTACCCATGACTCTCAGGCTTGCAGGTCTCAGTGTTCAGCAGTTTTCTTTCCTAGGGTGCCCACTAGCTTTAGGAGCCCTGGGTTAGGACTGTTTCTGGCACCTGCAGCCTCCTAGATCCATTCAGAACTTCAATTTTCCTTTCCTGCTTAGTAGCCCACAGTAGGAGCTGGTTTAAACCTGCCAAATATAAAGGGCCAAATTGCACCCCCTTTTCCCGGGAGTGTGGCTGCTTGCTCATTCCTGTAGGGCATACAATATGCTCAGGCACTGAGGTGATTAGCAATCGGTGGAAGGTGTTTGCTCACCAACGGCCTCTTTCCTTCCCTTTCTTCCTCACTAACAAAGGCAGCCTCCCACCGTGCCCACCTTCCCAGCATCCCTTGCAGCTGGGGCACAAACATGTCAAACCTGGCTGGTGGGTCCTGAGGGAATGCCAGCTGGGGGATTTCTAGGAAAGATTGTTCTCCCTGATAAATACACATGAACACATTTCAGGGAAAATCTCCTCCCTTCTCATATGCGAGACGACAAGCCTCAGGATGAAGGCTGTGGTAGCCAGCCTGCAAGATGCTGTCCAGTAAGCTTCACCTCCTGGTGTTCCTGTCCTGATGTAATCCCCTCCCACAGTGAACCCGGGCTGGCCTGTGTGACCAGTAGAATACAACAGAATATAGGCCTACAAGGGAGGTCATGAAAGGTAGTGAAGCTTCTGTCTTGGTCCGTATTGGATCGCTCATACCATACTGTGCGAACACAAGCAGTCCTGTGGAGAGGAACCGACAGCCAGAACCAGCTTGCCAGCCATGTGAGTGAGCCACCTTGGAAAAGGACCCTTCAGCCCCAGTCAAGCCTAGAGGGGACTGCAGCCCCAGGGGACATCTCATGCAGCCCCACAAAAGGCTCTGAGCCAGAATATTCAGTAAGCTGCTTGCAAATTCCGGACCCACTGAAACCACAAGAGGTAACTAACAAATGACTGTTGTTTAAAGCCGTAAGTAGTCAGGGGCATTTGTTTTGCTGTAATAGATAAGTAATCAAAGACCAACACTATAAAGATTTCAGAAAGGAGAGATGGAAAACACTGGAGTCTTTGATGATATCACAGTGCCACTGAGTGAACCAGCCCTGAAATGTCCTACTTCCCGACTTCTAATGTAGATAATTAATGTCCTTGTTTAGCTGCTATGGGGTCTGCTGTAGCTTGCAGCCAAAAGCATCCTTACCGGTCCATCCTATACAAGAAGACTTTCTGTGTGATTTCCTGTCACTTCTTATTATTCTGTGATGTTGAACATTTCCCTTTCTTAAAAAACAGAAACTTGGGAGTTCCCTGATGGTGTAGTGGCTTAAGGCTTCAGCACTGGCGCTGTCAGCGCTGCGGCCTGGGTTCGATTCCCAGTCAGGGAGCTACCCACATACCAAAAAGAAAAAAAAAAAAAAACCAGAAACTTAAATTCTAATGGGAACCCTTCCACTAAAAATAAACTCAAATGAACTTCTGTATTAGTGTTTATGGGGGCAAACAGCCCAGTGAATTACAATGGGCCAACTCATAAGGTTTTCTTGTATGATTTTGGTTAATTTTACATTAAAGGGGTCATACTGGACATATGCTTTTTTTGGTACACTCTTATTCCATTATCGTATCCTGAACACATTTTACATCAACGCAGGCTAATGTTATGTAAAGGGCTCCCTGGTTCTCCACTGTATAGAAGTACCATTATTGGGAGTGGGTGGGAGAAGAGGGAGGGGGCAGGAGAGGAGGGAGGGGGAGCCAAATACATGGCGATGGGAAGAGAACTCACACTGGGTGGTGAACTTATAATGCAGCAAATAGACGATGCACTGTAGAATTGTACACCTGGAGCCTATGTAACTCTTGCTAACCAATGTCACCCCAGTAAGTCTAACAATTAAAAAAAGAAAAAAAGGCGCTGTCAATGTTGCAGCCTGGGTTCGAGTCCCAGCCAGGGAACTACCCACATACAAAAAAAAAAAAAAAAAAAAAAAAAAAAA